>MU224838.1:426107-447756 GCA_018584345.1 Thuja plicata | reverse complement strand
GGGCTGCTCACGACCCAACATAGGACTCTTAAGAGGCCACCCCTGAGCTTGGGGAACCAAACAAAGGAGGGATACAAACATGCAACAAAAATCAAACAAGTAACACTCACAAAACTCCCCACCAAGGCTTTGCACAATGGGTCTCTCAATAACCCTATATGGGGTGAAGTGGACCAAATACCCAAGGGAAAAGGCCAAACCCAAAATTTATAACCAAGCCCTCACATGGATTTCCAAACACTTTCCTTCTCAATATCAAACCCAAGATCAACAATATGCTCTTACGACCCCCAAAAGAAGTAACAACAAGGGAGGCCTCATGTAGCCCATACTCCATGATTTTTCCCTCTCCTCCTTGAGGAGAGATTCTACGAGTCTACACCAAGGGTTGTCAAAATATTTCACCCCCAAGGCTACTCTTCCCTCCCAAGGGTGAGTGAGCCTTGAGACTCCCATTAATAACATTTACAAGAGAAAAGCAAAGCAAATACTTCACAACAACAACATAAAATTTACTACAAGAACATAACTACAATATTTTCACAAGACACACACAACATTCATCCTTCTTGCAAGCACAAAATAGAACTACAAGAAATGAGTTTCAATAAGTCCACCAACCTAGATCGAAGCTTATGGTAAGATAGTTGTATAAGAGCTCCCTTTTAGCCTAAGTCATCCTTCAAAATGTCACCAACTCTAGCTATGTCTCTAAGTTAGAGAGTGGGTGTTCAAACTCTCCAACATGGAGAGTCCCCACTAAAAAGCCACTAGAAACTCATGGGGAGAAGGAAAACCCTCTAATTGGTCTCTCTTCCCTAAACTCTTACAACTTTCTAAAAATGGATCCAAAAAGGGAAACTCCAAAAAGGTGAGTAATGTCTTAGCACAAAGATGGAAAAGTGGTCTATCCAAGATCAAGCCTCACAAGAGTTGATTTTCGTCCAACTTGGGAAACCAACTTTTTGGAAGGGTCACATGGTCAACCAGAGGCTATCCTAGGGTTAAAATGTCCCTTATCTATTGGTATAACAAGTGGGCTACCTAAAAATGACCCCAACACACCCCTAGGCACTTTCTAACCCCTCCAAAAATCTACTATAAGAGTACTTACGAAATTCTAATGAGATGACCACACCCCCATCTCCCAAACCAAGGTATACATATGGGGATTCACTAATGTACTTACCTCTAGGTAGATGGACAACCATTCCCAAGTTGACATGTCATGGTCTTAAGTACAAATCACAAGTGTCAAATGACACACACAAACATTTACACATCACTAGACCATGTCATATCCACTTAGGCATAATCACAAGAAAATAAGAAAATACATTAAGGAATATATTTCCAAAATCAACCATATACATTTACAAATTAAATCACGATACAACGAGGTCTTGTCTCACATTAGGCTCAACCTTGGCTTAAACTGAGTTCACATATGCCTATGTTTGGTTCCCTGGATAAAATACCATGGTCTCATACCTACACACTCAATTCAAATATCAGTAGTCTGAGGAGTTAAATATTCATCATAAAGAAATAAGCAATATTCAAAACTTAAGAGAACATCAACATACTACATTTATTACTTAAGATCACAATAAATAGTAATTTCATTAAAGCATACATAAGGTAAGGTTTACATTGCATGATACATAAATTTAATATCCATTTCTAATAATTCTCCTATCATCAATAACCCATAACATAACCATAACATTTTTCCAAATCAATTGTCTCAAATTAATTGTCCATAATAGAAATATAATATAGTCCATAAGGTGTATCATAAAGTATCATGTATCCAACATCCAAAATGATCAATCCACGACATAAAGCATAAAATCCATAAGGTCCATAGTGCATCAAAAATGTAAAGTATCATATGCTAAATCTATCATAAGAAAAATAACTGGAAAAACTATGATGGGGTTCGGGGTGAGTTCTCACACCATGTTTTACTTGGAATGGAGATAAGTTTCGCTTACTCCTTGAGGAAAAGAATTAAATATTATCAGCTCAATATCTAAGTAATTCCCCTTCGTAGGATATGAAAAAACATCTTTTTATCATCTCTTTGCCAATAGGAGACATTTAGGCATTTCTAATTTTGAGGAAGGCAATGACCCCTCCCCAATAGCCAATACTCATATGGAGCATAATAAGTGATTTATTATTCATTTATTTTAAACCTAAATGTTTCAAAAAATCCTAACTCCCTCTTCGCAAAAATAACTTGATATCAACTTTATATTGTTATTGGTGAAAATAATGACAAAATGTTATTTCCATTCTACATACACCATCACTTAGCCAAGTAGAGTTACTCATGAATCTCGCTTGAAACTCATACCCCAACCTCAAAAAGGGCAACAAAACCTTAAGACTCAATATTAAATAAAACAAAAAACCCTGTATAGAACCAAACCATTAGTTGCTAATCCCTTGACTTTGTCAAAAAATAACCTGCCTTCCAGTTCCTAAAATACCTAACCTTATACTAGTTTAGATGCATGATCTACCAGGAGCAGATCTTGTCAATTTTAAAATTGGAATGCCTTTACCAATACTATTATATTGTTAATTATTACATAGACTATTAGATAGAATTTGTAGAAAACCTGATGAATATAATTTTCATTACTAAGAATATCACATGGAAGAGGGAAAATTGCTTACGTGAGGATATGATGGGCATTAAATATATTAAACATTAAAAACAAATCAAAACTTGTGTATACATCTGCATACAAGTGTTTCGTACAAGTGGATAAAGAGGAAATTGTGTGTTTCACAAAATGAGAGAAAGACTCCTTTTATGCTACCAACTTCCTCTTTGAAAGTTGTCACAACATTTGCAAACCATTGATTATACAAAGGGTGCCAATTTACTTGATGAACTACAAATATTTCCATTTTACATGACATCTTGTATGATTTTGTTTAGTTTATCAAGCTTGAAAAGGAGAGTAACAAATACATGGGCAATCTGACTGTCCAATACCTTAAACAACATTTTAAAAAAACTGAAGAATGAGAATACACACAAAAGAAATGGAATAAAAACTGACATCAGAAGAGCATCTTTAACTTTCCCTATCCATCAAAACAATGTCAATGTTTCTCATCAATTTAAAAATAAGGATCCATGAAATTTTGATCATAATATATGGAAAGCATTTCCAACTGTTGTATAAGCATAATTTTAAGCACTTCCAAAGCTGACAAACAGGAAAAATTAATACATTCCCAGTAACCATGTTGATAAGACTAACAACCAAGACTACAAAATGTTATTACCAACTTACATGTCAAATATAGTAATGACTATTTTGAACAAGGTTTGCTTAGATGCTACTGGATTCCCAAAATTTGAAAGAAAATACACAAATTTTTGGTTGCCTATGTAAATTCATCTTTTGATGAAAACAATTAAGGGGAAAATTTTTAGTGTTATTTGTGTGTACATTTAGAACAATCTCACTTCTAGGACAGTACATTATTCATTCTAATTAGAGAAAGCAATAAGTTCTCTGTGATTGTTAGTTTCAAAAACCTATTTAATTAAATTATATATCAACCACCAAATGATGGTCAACAATGAGCCTAGAATGATGGTCCTTTTTGATTCCTCAGTGAATGATAGAAGTAGAATCTTACCAAATTTCATGACTTCATATTCAAAGTGTCTATAGTAACATTGGATCAAATTTAGATAAGCTTCTCAGCAAGTTATGAAACACAAATATTGTATTATACCACTGAACTATTTATCTTAAAAGTTGGTCATGCACTATTGTTTAGACTTGCTATTTGTCATGGATCTTTATCTTTCTCAGTAGTTTAATCATCTACAGAGAAAGAACAATGACCATTAATGCTTTCCAATCATTTGGATGCCAAAGGAACACAAAACATACCCCTAGAATTAGGCAGAGGAAATGTTCATTCTTAGGCTTCGTGTAAAAACCAATAAATTGTTGTTGCAGGATGTATTGACCTTATAAATAGTGAAGATTGGAAACACATGTATGGATTTCATATGTTGTGCTTGGTGGAAAAGCATTAGCTAGAATGAAGCTGCTAATGTCCTAGTTAATAGCAACTTTAATTACTTGAAATAGAAGTGAATTAACTTGTCTTAAACTCATGAAGAATGCCTTGTCATGTCTCCCAATAGGCATGAAGATTTCCTTGTCAACCATTCTTGCATTATGTTCATCTACCTTAGGTGTGGCTTAAAAATGATTCAATGTCTATTCTGCATGATGAAGAATGTTCATTATTTAGGACTATTCAGGAATATTTGCAAAAAAGGAAAAAAAAAAAAAAAAAAGTAGGAACATGACTGGGAAAAATAATTTGTATATATATTTTATTTTTGAGGTAAAGAGGAGGAACTAGGAATTATTTTTGTTCATATATATTATATAGATTAATTATTTTTTTGTTCTAAAACCTTTTCATAATTATGACGCAGAAAAGGAATTAGGAAAAGAAAAAGTAGGAAACATGACCAGGAAAAATAACCTGTATATAGATTGATTTTTTAAGGTAAAGAGGAGGAATGCGTCACATTGACAATTTTAAGTTTAAGGTTCCTAACTTGAGGCTTTACAAATTTTTTGGGAATATTCTAAGAAATGAGACATGGCTTCACAAAGTTTTTTGGCATATTCCAAGAAATGAGACATGACTGCAATTCATTTGTCATTAGACCAAGGAATTACTTTTTAATATACTTGAACCCCTGATTAATTTTGAGGAAGAAAATCTTAACGATTTAAATTGTTTTTTTGTTCTGAAACCTTTCCATAACTACAAGGCAATATTTTAATTTCTCTAAATTCCACTAAAAAGGCTTCCATAAAAAATAGTTTCATTTACATGTAAACTCGAAAGTAGAAATAGCATAGAAATTAGGACTTTAAGTTTTGATGAAAATGATAAAAATAAATGGAGAGTTAGGTTTTTTCTTGTTTAAGTTCATATATTCAACCAAATAACTTTGTTATAACAAAAAAAAAGATATAGATGAAAATATATACTTTTTAAATAAATTTTCTTCAATGAAGAATTAAAGAACTACTAAGAGACCATGTCATGAGTTTTTTAGCCATAGAATGAATAGTCCTTGAATCAATCCACACTTGCATCTCCAGTATGTTCTTTATCTCCAACCAATTCCATGGTGAAGTATCCATGACAAACCAAACATTATCCTTTTGTAGGACCTTATTGTTAGGACAACTCTTAGTCTCTACAACCAACTCTCTAAGACAATATGCCTCATCAAATGCAATTGAATTACTTTATGATATCATAGAATTATATTAAGTGTAATAAAATTATGATCAAAATTCATCTCTTCATTACGCTCATCAATATTGATTTCTAACCCGCCCACATAAAAACTTGAGAACCCATTATCTAAAGTAATGATTGATTCATTTTCATTGAAGAAGACTCTGCCATTCTGCCAAAATAGAATTATGCTAGTTCTATCTTCTATTTTTTTTTTCCAATCATCCTTGGCCGACTTAGTGAGAATAGATTCTATTATCTCATTAATGCACTTATTTGTAATAGATGAAACACATGATGATTCATTTTCATGCTCAAAATAACTTCTTCAAATGTATTACTTTTCAAACTTCTTGAAATGAGGGTTTAAGTATATTGGTAGCCTTTTGATCTTTTGACATCTTTTTCATTTTACTAGTGCATAAGTGATTAGGCTTCGAAGACCCATTGCAATAAAAAACATAATTTTTTTTTCCTTCATAATTATTTCTTGCTTCCATCATGATTTATTATATTGGAAGAACCTTTTTTTGATTTCTTCTTAACACCAAATAGAGACTTTACCCATTCAATATTCTTATGTACTTCCTTATGCAATTACTTTAAAGTCCCTTCATAATTTTTCCAACTCTCAGTATAGCTTTGACAACTTTGCTTCAATTATACAACCCTTTCTAGTATTTTCTCCTCAAAAGTCTTCATCTTTTTAAATACAATAAACCAACACATTATTGCAATGTTTTAGAACCAATTCTAAAATTTATAGCCTGTTAGGTTGACAAGATGCATAACTCTGATATATTTTTTCCCTATCACTAGCTCTCATAGGAAATGCTCAAACTCAACATGTAATAAATGTCTATATCATTCAAGGCTCCAAAATGGCATGCAAACATATAGATACTCTCAAAATATAGCATACACCCAAAGGAAGAAACATGTGTGACCCTAGGTCTTCTACAAACTGAAATGAAAGAATATCAAATTCACATGCAAGTGATAAACCCCAACAAGCTAGTAGGAAAACTAGCTCTGATACCACTATAATGACTACCCCTAATTTGTTTCTTTTGAAATAACTGAAACAAGATATAACTAATCCTAGATGTTATCTTCAGATTACATGCATGCACAATAAACCCACATATGAAAATGCTCTCATGGATAG
Source organism: Thuja plicata (assembly GCA_018584345.1). Lineage (NCBI taxonomy): Eukaryota > Viridiplantae > Streptophyta > Pinopsida > Cupressales > Cupressaceae > Thuja > Thuja plicata. The sequence goes on along the minus strand of MU224838.1, from coordinate 441,275 downwards.
ACTAATTAAATGAGTGGGGGTTATTTGTGGCAACTCAATTGGTATAATAATACGTAATTACAACTATCTAGCTATGCGAAGGTTTGTCACTATCGCTACTTAACTAGTATGATAATATGCATCAGAAAATGAGTATGCAACTATCTAACTATGCGGGGGTTTGTCACCATCACTGCTTAGACAATTAATTGTAATATGAAATAAGTGTGGTAATACAATAAATAATCTAAACTGAAGATACTTCGATGGTGAAAACTAATTACAAACATTAAAATCACATACCTAGTTATTCATAATGGTAAATAATGGATAAGCAACAACAAAACCAATAGATGAGGGTTTCCAAACCCTAGCCACCTACACCAAACAAATCCAAATTGGACGACCAAAAGAATGGAGAGAAGAAGGGAGTAAATGTGCCAAAAAGTACAACCCTATTCTCAAGAAATGTACAACCCCTTTGAAGATGTATGACTAGCCCTAGAGTGTACACCCAACAATAATCAAACCCACCAATGTGCAATGAACTCTACCAAACTTCCTCAATAAACCCTAACAAATTATCTCTAACACTTTGTAGCTCTTGAAACTAAAGAAAATATATCAAACACCATTGAAGCTCAACTGTGATCTCTATATGAAATCGCCAATCATGCATTTGGCAACCATGCTTCCCTGCCTACATTGCAAAGCCTGTGATAATTTTATCGACTTTCTTTATCATTTATTTTACCATAAATTAGGGAAACTCCCTCATTTATGAGATTCTATTGTAAAATTTGTGGTTTCCAATTTTTAGTTTAGAGATTGTAATTTGTTTGAAAGCCTCCAAAGACATTTCAAATCATCCATTTTGAATGCATGCTGAAATCATGGCAATGCTCGAGACCACATTTTATTGAGGGGCTATGTCAAACAGAACATTTCATGAGTTAGAAAATTAACATGTCAGGCCTAAGCTTCCACATTTTGCATATATCACTGTCATGACATCCATTGTTTTGATGCAGTGATTTCACCTCCAAATTACATTGGCCGTATAGAAGTTTCTAGATATTATTCAAGAAATCCATGGTTTGTGCATCTCGCTACCTAGTCATTTCCTTGGTTTAGAAACCCTCTATACCTATGTGTGTTGATGGATGTCCATAAATTACTATTACTAAACCCAGAGATGTGTATTTTAATATACATATATGAGTGTGCATACATACCAACGCTCCAACTCGTGACATGCCATTGGGTGATAACTTATAATGATAAGGGCCGCCCAATAAGAATTAGATATTGTACACTGGATTGAAGAGCATCAAACACTTGAGGTTCCAAAATATTTGAGGCCTCTTTGCATAATAGAATCCTTCCGGCCTCCCCTCTACACAATGATGCCCTAGTCCTTTCAGCCTCCGCTCTCCAACACGGTGCAATTAAAACAAAATGAAGTTAACAATGAAAGTGATCACCCCTTTCTTTTTTAAGTTATATGCCCGGGTTTGTTGGAATTCTGATGAACACGGGCATGGATTAAAAAAAATCAAAATTTTCCTTCAATAAACCGACAAAGAAAAAGCATTTTAATGGTTCGTGGGAAATGTTGGTCAATTTTTAGGGTATAATGTATTAGTGGATCTATGAGTTGTTAAATGCTTTATTTGTCAATTCTTAGATTAAATTATATTATTGTTCCATAGAATTGATAGATAGCACCTTTATTTCATGAAGGTATGAATTATACATACACAAATGGCACCCATCGTGGGTCTTTGAGCCTCTAAATCTTGTTTTTTGTCAATTTTCAATGGTGTTTTTGGTGCATTTTCTACTAACTTTGTAGGTTGCACATCCAAGTGACGCATAAAAGAAGAAAAATGATGCCTGCCAGCAGACAAATGATGCCTATAAAGATTTTTCCTTATCGGTCTTAAATTTCTTTTACTCCCTGTCAGACAAAGTGTCACCACTGAGCACGTAAAGTGATGCCTGCGAGTCAGGAAATCACACCTACAAGTTTTCTTTTTCCACCTATCAATTGTTCTATTTCACAATTTAAACACTTTGCACCATCTTTGATTTATAGTTTAACACCTGTAATTGATTAAATCACACCTACCTGACTGCAAAGTCATGCCTAGCTCACTGCAAAGTCACGCATAGGACACTGCAAACTAACACATGTTAGCTGTAAAATGACGCTTGCTACAATTTATGTGTTATTTCTTTCATATTGATAAATTTATATTTCTAACTCTCTGTTACTATATTTTTCTACAGATGAACAAACACCTGAAAGTGCAGAAACCCGAGCTAAGGGTCACAAGGCAAAGAAAAGAGGTAAGGCTATTAACCAAACACTCTAAACAAGTGCATAATGCTAGAATTTTGGAAAATTAAATGAGGAATAAGCTTTGTATGATTATTATTTTAAAGTTATGAATGCATACAAGAGAAAATTTATTTCCCTTAATTGATTTCACATTGCAAGTTTCGTAGGAACATTTACGCAAAATTTGAAAGAAACTTCTTTTTGATTCTCAATTGTTTTGGTTTCCTTCACTTTGTTTGATTGTGTTGACTAACTTGTTGGTGGAGTCAGAGAGGGAACGATTACCACTACGTGAGTGAGAAAATAAAAAGCAAAAAACCTCAATAAATCACCTAGCTTTTGCTAGCATCAAAAAGGGGTATTTTTCTCATTAAGCTTGCTTTTCTTAGATTGTGGAAAATTTCATTGATATCTAGCTAATTAGGGACACCCTTTTATTTTCCATCACAAATGAAACATTAGGTATATGCTCTCAACTTTTCAAAGTTGATCAAAAAGCTAAAAATGAGTTTGAGGTGGTAGAAAGAAAGGGAGGATAATTGAACCACACACTTCATTTTTTAGAACCTCTTTGTTACAAGGTTGAAAAAGAACATAAGCGCTTGAAGTGTTTGGAACAAAGAACAACAATAGGGATATTCTCTTCACTCTTTGAGTGAATCAAACTCCCAAACTTGTTGAACTATGTTCAATTTCTTGTTTTCTATACATGCCAAATAATTTAGATCCTTAGAGGGCCTGCCTCTTGAGTACATCCTTACAAGGATGATGAGAGGGAATGACCCAAAGTGAGAGACAATTGCTTAATCCGTGATACTATCTGACCCACTATAAACAAATGCATTCTTCCTTAATGGGTTGTAGTTACTAGAATGTGCTTAAGTTTCCTCACTTCCTCTAGTATTCCTTCGGGATTGTGCAAAATTGTACTTTTGTGTGTGCGACACCCGCAAGGGGGTAAAATTACTTTTCATGATCTAGAACAGAGGTGTTAACTAAATCCTTAATTAGTAGAAAGCTACCTTTTAGAGCCAACATTGTTTAAAAGCCAAATCTGACTCTAGGTAGATTATTTGGAATCTATTCTTGTTTAAGACCTATTGAAATGACCGACAACATACACATTAGTGTGTTTTAGGGTTATGATACAAACTTGATGTGTGTGCTACATTTGTATTTGCATTTTCAAGAAAGAATACCATTAAATAGATCTGATCACAGACTTAACATTTTTAAAACCCTAAAAAAACTATGAAAACAATCCTGATCTGCAAAGTGTTGCATACAGAAGTTTAAATACTGCCTGTAATACATTTTGTGATGCCTGTAAACGTGAAATGATGCCTAAAACTATTGAAATACCGCTTAAGTCACTGGAAACTAACACCTGCAAAATTTTAAGCACCACCTACAAGCAGACAAATGCCACCTATAATCTATAGAGTGTCGCGTGCAACAATTCCAATTACCACCTGCAAAGTGCAAAGTCACGCCTAAACTACATCAAAGTGACACCCAGAAACAAAACAAAAAAGGGTCAAACAAGGGGAATTTCCTGAGGGTTTGGAAATATTTTTAAATCATATTTGGATACCATTTTTGGAGTTATTTCTATCTAGTGCAACAAATAGATCAGATTCTTTAAAAAAATTTATAATGATGAATCTATTTGAGAAGTGAATCAATCCTATGGTGGAGAATAATTATAAAAATAAATATCAAAATATCCATAGGACTCAATATGATGAAGTAACTAAAGATGACATATTGAAGGCATCCCAAGATCCCATATTTATGGAAACAATGCACTTAATTTTGAAGAGGGATAAAGAAGCATATTTCTTAAATTTTGCTCAATTAGGAGATAATCTTTCTCATAAATATGATATATCAACCTTAAAGAAGGATGAGGAAAAACAAAATGATACATCATCTAAAAAGCGAGCATTACGATCAATTTTTCCTATTCTTTATGATGATGGGTCATATGTATCTTCATCTTCTTCATAAAATGAAACAGTTAAGTGCAACAAACCTATCTTGGATCAAGGGAAATTTCATGACCACCCTATTTTTAATCAGGATGATCAAGAGAATGAAGTGCAAGGTACCACTCTCAAGAAAGATCTAATGCACAAACCTCTATCTAGCAAAGTTTCTCCCATAGCCTTTACTCCTTTCATTCTTCATCCATCTCACAAAGCTTCACAACTATCCAAAGTTCATCCATCCAAGAGTGATCCTAATGATGATACTTTTCATGTTGACTATGTATACCCTCAAGGGATAACTCTAAAAGAAACCCAAGCTAGCTTACATATTTCTATAAATCATTTCAATGCTTCAAAGATCATAGACCCTAAGCTATCATGTGCTTCAATGCCTATTCAAAAGGATTCTACAACATTCCTCCAAACATTCCCCACACATATCCAAACATATACCTTGTCCTTAGAAGTGCCTCCATGTCAAGATAATAATCCAAAGAGAAAAGAAAAAAATATGAATAAAGATCAAGATCAAGATTTTATACAATCTCCTCCCATATTTGATGAAGGTCTCATATCCATAGAATCCTATGATGATCCCCTTGCACCCTTTCATTTCTTCCAAGAAGATATCCCTCCACCTCAAGAGCTACATACCTCTCCACTTCCCAAGCAAGATCAAGATATCCCTTCCATCATTTCCAATGAACATATTGAAAATCAAGAGCAAAGCACCCTCTCTACACCCCCCAAAGATCCTTGTCAAGATCAAAGTATCCCATCGAATCCTTGTCATGATCCTCCATATTCACCTCAAGAAACCATCATTCCTCCAAATCCCTTGCATGATAATAAATCCCTTAAAGATTCGGTTGATCCTATAAAATTTTCTCCTATGAAAGATCTCATGAGCCTATTCCTATAAAAATAAATCTTGAAAATGAGAGCCTTGACAATGTAGCTCATTCAAAAGATGTTGATATCCCTTTCATGCCTTATCTCTCTCCATTCAAACACAACCATATTCCCTCACCATCCTCCAAATCCATTTTGGGTTCCTATGTCCCAAATCTAAAGTCTTGATCCTCTCCATCCATATTGGGTCCATATATTCCTCCATCAATCATTCATACCATCCCTATCTCTCCATTCACTTACCCTATGATGTATCAAGATCAATGAAGGCACACATACTTGAATAATTTCCAAACACCAATCCATATGAACTCTTAATATTCTTCCTATTCACCCACAATTCCTAAGTCTTTTGGAAAAAAATTGGATATGCAACATAAAAATCAGAAATCCATTAATCCATATGTGTATAAAAATCATCATGTCCCATCTAATCAACATGTGAATGAAAATAAAATAGAAATATCCAAAAGGCCACAAAGGTCCACAAAGCAAAATTAAATATCCAAAAGGCTGCAAAGGTCCACCAAGATAAAAGAAAAATCAAAGGAAATGTGGGTTCCTAAATCCCTCATTGAAGAAATTCATTCAAAAGCATTGTAAAAGAAAGAAAAATCAAAGACTATGTGGATTCCCAAGTCACTTTTGAAATAATTTCACACAAAAGAAAAATCAAAGTTGACATTCGAACTTCCAAAGGCTTCCATTTCGTCTCCTTCTAAACATTTTCCAATTTTTGAGTCTACTTTGGGTTCCTACATCCCAAAATCCACTATCTTATATACATCCTCACCTCCTTCATCCATTGTTCCTCCATCATTCTACCACTCTTCAAAGTGTGTGTCAAATTTGATGTTGCCAACATTTCTATCCACAACCTACATTCTTCTTATACTTGAATTACTTATCCAACACATACTTTCTATCTTTCCATCCCTCTTATCTAGTCTATGGAATAAAACCTTTACCACCATCTACCCTTATCCTCCATATGTGTCCTTTATCATCACCTTATCAATATATTTGAGCATCCTAGCCATATTCATGGTTTATTATAGCATATCTTTCAAAAAAGCATTGTCCAAAGATCCAAATGTTGGTGAAATATTGAAAAATGAAAAAAATGAAAGAAAAAAATTGAAAAAGAGAAAAGTGCCTTGGTGAATACCTGGTAAACAGGCACCTTGGTAGAAAAAGTAAAGAGAAATAAATCCTTCCTATGGTGAAAACCACTTCTTATGGCACCCTGGACACGTACCATAATGAAAAAATGGCAAATAGGCGTCATGCGTAATTCCTCCTTCTTGTGCTCTACACTTGGGGGAAAGTTTCATCCATGCTATCCCCCATCTTCCCTATCCAATCATTTATCTCACTTGAATCCATATTTTATCTTTTACCTTTTGTCTTGAAAAGGTTGAACACATCCATGAGCATCAAGTATCTTGACACTTTTATCCTTTCCATCAACTTATTTACTTGTTGCATCCACGCTACCCTATAATGATCTTGCTTATCCAAAATCTACCTTCATTATTCCTTGAAAGTATTTCCATAATCCAAAAACCATCCCCTCATAGCCTCCATCACCCCTTTATCCCAATCATTCTATCTTATCCACATTATATCCAAATTGACTCATTGGTCTTGATCGGAAATGAAGAACATAAAATGCAAAATTTGTTTTCAAAAACTTCTTGACATGTCCACTCTTTTGGATCACTCGCTTTCATGAAATAAGATCATTATCCCATATGCTATCTAGAACTACATCATTGGCTTCTATTTCTCATCCAAAAACATGTTTCACATTTCTATATGCTTTTTCCTTAGCTTGGGTAATCTTGAGGAGATGGTTGTACGGGTCACATTCACAATCTTCATCCATTAATGGCCTTTCCATTTCTAATCCATCAGCTTAAAAATCCATCTTTCATGTCCTATACCTTTCTAGACATTGGGGACAAACCAATGTGATCTTGTTTGAGAGCTGGTAATTTTCTAAAAATAAAAAAATAAAAAGTAAAATTCAAAAAATTCAAAAAAAAAACAAAACCTAAAAAATCCAAAAACATTAAAAAAATCTAAAAATCCAAAAATCTTGCATAAAGTCTTTGAGTTGCATTTTCACAAACTATGTTTCATTTGCCCAAGATTCACATGGTCTCATTTTTCACTTGGGGGCAAAAGCATTGGTTTTGATACCAAATAGATTCAATAAGTGCTACATTTTGATCACATATAAGACCAAATTTTTTAGAATTTCAGAGGAGAGATATTGTTGAAACTTTGATGGATATAATTGTTCAAAAACCCAAGCATTTTACCTTACAACTTGATCCTTGTCCTTCATTGACTTTATTATTCAGGATTAAAAATTGACAAAACCCTAAATGATGAGAATGTTTGGAATTCTATTTGAAAATCTTGATACTTGATAAAAAAACACTTGAAATTTTTGATGATATTCATTATATTTTTCATGTCTCTTTAGCTAATCAATGTTGTTTTGACTATAATGGCGATGATGAGGACATGAAATTTTCTCTTGAATTTGAGTGAGTATTTTGAGGAAGATCCACTAGCTTGTGTGAATTCATCTAAAGACATGGTCATCAAAGAACCATCAAGGAATTTCATATAGGATGGAGGGTTAACCTTTTCTTTTTTACGCAAATAGATACCTTCACTATTTAGATCTTCCATATCTTAATACCAAAATCCACTTGCAACATTGAATCTGATGAAACCGGTATTCATACTCCCATAGTTGGTTATTCAACTAGTGAAGGTTGTACTAGTTTCCTGATGGTTACCAAAGTGATGAAAGTGGTATTCATATCATCATGATGTGGTCAGTGATGATTGTACTTTCTCCTAGTTCCATAACTCTCAATGATGATAATATATGTCTTTTGCATTTCTTTCAAAAAAATTTAGTGACAATTAGTTGCATTGCATTGCATTTTCATGATTAGATTAATTGCACATGTTTAAAGTATTTTTTCAAGTTACAAAGGGGTTAATCATTTTGGGGGATTCAATTATCAATTATCATTGTTTCAAATCAATGATGTGAGATTATCTTTTGCATTCATTCATAGCATATATCATTAATCATTATACCAGAAAATCAAAAGAAAAGAAGCAATAATCATTAATCAGTTTTCATCCAGTTAAGAGTGCATTTCATATAGATTTGCATACATCCAAATCCAAAAATATAGTTGCATTCATTTACCAATGCATTGCATAACCATTACATTCATCACAAAATCATAAAAGCATATAGAAGTAGTTGCATAAATCATTTACATCCATCTATCTATGTCATGTATAAGATAAACTGCATCCATAGCATAATAAAAATAAATGCATCATAAACATCATATAGATCTGCATATAAAGAAATCTCACATCAACATCATAAATACATCATGGGAATCAAAGAGTATCATCACATAAATGTCCATAAAAGCAAGAAAGATCCATCACATCTATATATCAAGATACAATATCATCGCAAAATGATACATCATCAAAGTCCTGATAAAAAAATAATAATGAAACATCAATATCCAGTGGATCAATATCAATCTCAAGACCCAGCAGGGGCACCTAATCTGTCACCTATACCTGTACCTGATCCATCACGTGTCCCATTGGGATCCTTGTCACTTGATATATCTTGTGTAGTCGGTGGTACCTAACTAGTGCTAGATACACTGGGCATCTGTGTCATCATCACCATAAACCATTGCATCGTGGTAGCTACCTGATCGATCCAACCAACCACTAATGTCATCCCAGCATGTAACTTCCTCACATCTTGTATCAAGGCATCTATCTCCTGTGGTGCCTGTGGTCCATGTGGTATAGCCTGTGGTATCACTGGAATCATAAGAGGCACCTACTATGCCAGAATATGTCCCTATATAGGAGGAACTTATTGTGTATGAACCTGTACCTATGGAGAAGTCTATGCTCCTTGAACATGTCTAGCAGCAACTATATGTGCTTGCCTACCAATCCTCTATCTTTGTTGTCCCCATATTTCAGTTGGTATGGGATGCACCTATCCAGGAACCCGTCCATGTCTCTATCTAGGCTTCCCAAAACCACCACCTCTAGCCCTAACATGTCAACCATGCATATGATGTCCCACCCATCCTCTACCTACAATTCTATGAATCACAAGAGCTCTATATACTCTAGGAGATTGCTATCTCAGTCCTCTCTGTCCACCACCTTGGCCACCACCACCACCACCATCATCATTAGAAGTATCATCCCTATTAGGAATCGGCTCTGCAAGAACTATAAATCTAGTGAATCTGTGGCAAGAAAACCACTCTCTATTCTCAGCAGACATCCCAACATCAGCAATGTGGTCTAACATGTCCCACTAGACAAATCCTAATCTATCAATCTCCATACATGCAAATTGATAATCAACCTAAGCTCCGCATAAGGATATCTCTGCCTGTACACATGCATATAATGCCATACTCTGTGGCATATCCTATACTCGACCATACTATCACAGAACTCAACCAAAGAAGAATCTCTCTATAACAAGCAATGATCGACCAATCATCCACCATTGGGAGACCATGTAGGGAAGCTCAATGTAATCCTCTCTCTATCCCTCACATCCAAGGTAAGGTCTCTAGATGACTTGGTCGATATCATTGATCATGCAATGCCAATACTCAAGTTTTCCCAGACAATGTTGGACAACCATCCCATCATATAAAAAGGCATAATGCCATCCTCGGCCTCGCACTCAAGCTTCTATAGGTCTTTTAAAAGGGATATGCTCCCAGATACATAATTGCAATAATATCACACCTACATATAATGTTGCACTAGCCCAGTAATCAACCTTGTACAAATCATAATATAATTGTGCCAGAACACAAGAACCCCAATCAAACCATCGAGGATGTGCAATCAAGTCCTATAGAATCCAAGCCCATTTGACTGAGAAAACATGACCTTGCCTATTAGGAAGAATTAATCCTCTTATCACTGTACCTAACACTACTGGAAAAGTAGGGAATGAGGCAAACTATTCTGATGTGATAGTTTCATCTCCAATTGTGTCAGTAGAAAAGACGCATCTGCATACACTTTCATCATAAACCTGATCGTAATAAACCCTCTCTCCTCTAGTTGGGATCCAGAGCAATCTATAAACATCCTCAGGAGTAATATTCATCTCGCCCAGTGGAAGGTAGAAGCTATTTTGGTTAGAGCGCCAACATTCTGCCACAACTGTAAGTAAACCTTGGTTCAAATGAAACTGAGGAAGCTCAATATGCACTACTCTACCACACGTAACTCTAGATCCATCAACTCATCGGATAAGTGAAGGATCCAAGAAGCTATATTTCATACATACAACTTATGGAACCATGCCTATTTTGCAAACAAGTGAATCATATCAGTATTTTTCTATCAGTGGATCATTTTAAGTCAATCAAGTAAATCCAATCAATCCTTTTCTCTTTTTGAGTGTATCAACTTATTGTTCCTAACTCTAGATCTTGAGAAGGGACCAATATGGTTAGTTATCCTATCAATCAATTTTCTATCCTATCAGATTGACAAATAAAACATCCATTTTTATGATTATTCTAATATCCTAAAAACTTTATCGCATTCCTAACACACATCTATCTATATTGGAAATCAATCTGGTAATCCAAATGATCAATCACAAAGTAGTTTGTACCTTCTATATCAGGTTTTCACCAAATTTTATTGCAAGCATCACTTGGCATAGTATACATGTCATTTCATTGCTAGGACTCATTTTAAACATGATAGGCATGATTTAATTCATCGGAGGTGTCACTTTATAGTGTATGTGACATTTCATCTTCTTACGTGGCATTTCAAACCTAGTAAGCAACATTTTAAACCTAGGGTTCTATACGCGGTGGTTTATTGTGAAAATGCAAAATTCTACCCTAATCTTAAGCAGCATTTTGCTATGCATAGGTGTAATTTCCCAATGCAGAGGTGAAATTTAACCTTTCTATACGTCATTTAACCTATGCTACACGTAATTTTACCTATACTATCTAGAAAGCATCTTAAAATGCAACAAATGCTATAAAAATGAAGCAATAAATGCACTAAGAGGTTCAAAACCACTTATCGGAGGTCCATACTCAAGGGGTCTCTCATACTGACATCCTCACTCGAACCTATGCTCTCTAATCAAGACAACCATCACTATCAATCTTAGTAGGATCAGAGCAAAATCTCTAGGATAAAAAGTGAAAATGAATAGTAAAAATGGGTTTTTCAACCTATTTAAGCTAATTAACCTAATTTTGGAGATATTTTTGACCCATTTGACCTAGTTTGACCTAATTTGCATTTTTCATCACACTGGGGCATGTGTTGTTGCTAGGACTATCATCAATGTTTTGTAGAAATGAACACATATTCGATCTATTTTGTATCAATTTCATCATCTTTTTCATTTGGAGATCAATCTATTTTATTTCTGAGGGGGAATTATCATAGTATTAAATCAGGATTTGCATCAAATCTGGGGCATTGAAATTTCAAACATTATTAGTGGAGCATTCCACATCTTATCAAATCAGAGTTTCAAATTAGTTTCAAATTAGGTTTTTATCAATCAGATAAGGGATTTCAAATTAGTTTTTCAAATCCATCAATCAGATTAGGGATTTCAAATTTGTTTTCCAAATCAATCAATCAAATTAGGTTATCAGCATGGAATCAGGTTATAAGATCAGTTTTGTATCAATCAATCAAACAAGCATCGAATGAGTGATCAAGACATGCAATTTTCTTTGAATCAATGTGCTTCACACATCAATTCAAAGAGGGGCATTTGTAGACACCTAAAACTAGGCAGGTGTCTTCTTATCAAGCAAATCTGCAAATATCAGCCAAATGCTCTAAATTTCATGAAAATGGATCAAAGCAATTTCAAATGTACATTTATCAATCAAATAGGAAAAAATAAATTTATATAAAAAGATTAATAAATAATGACATCAAATGATTAAATATAAGCCAAAAGGGATTAATCAAACTATATAATTGATTTTAATCAATTAATTATATAGTTTAAATGAAAAATCAAATTGAACCTATTCCCCTACATGGCTGCTTTAATAAATTGATTGAATTTAATAAATATTAATATCCTTCAACATGAATTTGAGCAACCAATGATAATTGAGAACATAAAGCACATGGATCACTCGTAATTTGCAATCTCAATCACTCATTTTGAACTTTCAATCTCAATCACTCAAATTTGTCCCTTTGTCCAAACCTTTGAGACAAGCATTTAAATTTTACCCCATTTGAAACCATCTCAAAGCCTCTCACCTGACCATGGCTTAACCATGATCAAGTAACTCTACCCCCTACCCTTGGGAAAATCCTATAAATAGAAGCCATTTTGAGAGAATACGATATCCTATAAAAATTGAATGCAAAGCATCCTTATTATAGGCATTTCTTAGAAAATTGAGAGCAATTAAGAGCATATCCTAGCAATTTAGCATAATGGAGAGCATTTTAAGAGCATTTGAATAAAATATCATAGCAAATTGAGAGAATTGAGAGCTAGTCAGGCATTATCTTTATCAATTTCTCATTCTAGGATCGTCACTAATAGAGATTAATATTGGGAGCTCTATTATCAAAGCTTAGTTAGAGATCCATGAGATATTACATGCTTTATTTGTCAATTTTTAGATTAAATTGTATTATTGTTCCATAGAATTGATAGATAGCACCTTTATTTCATGAAGGTATGAATTATACATACATAATCACATACATCAAAAAGAGAACCAATGACCATATCAGAATCAGAAGGAGCTATCTCATATATATATATCAGTGAATATTAGATCAAAAATGTGGAAATGTCTACAACAGTATCAATGAGATCATGATAAAACATATACAAATGTTTCAGAGGTTTGTTGTAAAAAATATGATCACAGAAGGATCAATATACAAATATCTCAGAAATAATCATAAAAGTCATGTCTGATTTCCACCCTCTCCCTGATGAGGAGGTGGTGCATCTACTCATGGATGATGAGATGGTGGACGCATATCTCCCTCTGACTATTGTGCTATAGTCAAATACAAGGATTCTCTCTGTACCTATGGAGCTGCAACTGAACACAAGGTAAAATAATATGTGAATCTCTGACCCTAATGTGAGGCGGTGCGTGCATGGATATCTCTCTCTGATCTCATAACATCAAGCCTCCTATCCCTATCTTCTAGCAGTGTCTCTAAAGTACTAATCTGATCCCTGAGATTCTCTCTCTCTCTGACACTGTGACAATGGATCTCCATCCCTACCTGTATATTTTCTTGTATCTCTCAGAGGATCATTTCTTGGATGTCCATCTCCCCCTATCATGCCCAAAATTGGCATGCAAAAACACAACTTTTTTTTTGAAATGCACTAAATGCAGAGGAATGATGCAAAACTATTATCTGATGTTTTCTACTCAAGTGTTTTCAAACTAACAAGGTTACGAACAATCTAGGTTGAGAGGTTAAGTGTATCTGTTGACATTAGGATTAAGGGGGAATCATGACATGAGTCAACGTCCCTTAACCATGAGTTTACAAAGTTACTGTTTAACACGAAAGGTCTCTAACTAGTTTTTAAATGTCACATTAATAGAGTTTGAAGGTGTATGGTCTATTAAATAAATCATTAAATTCAAACGTATTAATTGCAATGATCCTTATACAACATTTAAGCTTATTCAGTTTAACACAATCCTATCTCTACCTAATTATCTCATAACATTAGTTACTAGGCATCAACCCTCTAGGTGGGATAATATTATTTTGCTTTATTAACAAGATCTTGTTAAATAATTAAATCAAATCCAATAATATAGGTTCCCTAAATAATTCAATATAAATCTTCTAGAAGTTATAAAAAACTTTATAAAACTGCATTCCTCCAAATTTAGAAATCAAATTATATTTAAATTATTCTTAATTATTAATCATAAATTTTATCTCATATTCAGTAGCAAATAGTTAATTCAATTTAAAAGTAATAATCCACTTACAATTATAAATCAATGGTCCATTAATTACTTTCATTAAAATTTCAATCCATTTAAAAATTTAAAGTTAAATATTTATTAAGTATAATGATTATAATAACAATAATTTAATCCTCATATTAATTTTTAATTAATATAGTTAAATCTTCACTCAAATAATTAAATTGCCCAATAAACAAATGTAGGTTAAAACTTGATCTTTAATCTCTTTAAAATGTTTCTAGTTTATAAATGTAACCTAAAAATAATAATAATATTTCATTATTATAAAATTTCAACTTTGGTACATTAGATTATTAAATTTAATTAACCTAATAATTTTTATTTAAAACATTACTTAAAAAATATCTCAAGAAAAAAATTCAATTAAAAATGCTAACATTTTGCAATGACTTTCTTTGTTTGGAGCCAAATGTAATTTCCCTCCCAGAATTTTTGAAATCCCTTCCACAAAACACTCTCACTAATAAAAATGATAATAAAATAAGGAAAGTCAACTCTTCCATTTGACAAACCCTAACCCTAATTCAAATTTAGGGTTAGGGCTGAGATGAAGAGTGAAAAGAAAGAGAGTAATTTTTTTTTTCTCCTCTCCCCAAGTTCCTCAAACCCTAGCTTCATTTTCTTTTGGTTTCTTTATCCATATTTTCTTGCAGGTTACAACAGAGATCCATGAAATTTATTTCAAGAAAACTAAAGTAAATGTTTCTTTACAAATGTATAGACACAATCCTGTGTATCTACATTTATCTATTCAAGGTTTTAGAGGTGCAACAATGGCAGCCGCTGCAACTTTCATGCAGGTTGACCTCATTTGTTGCTATATATATATATA
>MU224838.1:400539-418672 GCA_018584345.1 Thuja plicata | reverse complement strand
TAAGTATTGGATTCATAAGGACTAGTGAAAACAATAATCTTTATTTGAAAGAAGATACTAATGCTAACACTTTGATTGCTGAAATATTTGTTGATGACATCATATTTGGAGGCAATGACATGCTATGAAAGTCATTTTCTAATGAAATGAGCAAAGAGTTTGAGATGTCTATGTTTGGAGAGATCAAGTTCTTTCTTGGTCTATAGATCATTCAATAAAGTGAATGTATTTTCATTACACAGTCCAAATACATCAAAGAGGTCCTGAAAATATTCAAGATGGAAGATTCCAAACCTATTGGAACACTGATGGCTACTGGATGCAAATGAACAAAGGAAGACAAGACAATAGAGATAAATCAAACTTTGTACAGATCAATGATAGTAAAACTCATGTATGTTGTACACACTAGACTAGATATTGCACATGCAGTAGGAATTGTTGCTAGATTTTTTGCTAACCCCAGGGAATCACATATGACTTCTGTGAAGAGAATCTTAAGATATCCGAAGAATACTGAGGAATTTGGCTTATGGTATAGAAGAGAAGGCAAAATTGATCTAAAAGTGTTTACTAACGCTGATTGGGCTAGAAATCTTGATGACTGAAAGAGCACAACTATAGGAGCATTCTTTATGGGTGACAGACTTGTCACGTGGATTAGCAAGAAGAAAGGATGCATCTCTTAGTCTACTGCAGAAGCATAATATGTTGTTGTTGCTGCAAACTACTCAAATATTGCATGGATCAAACAGTTGCTGGAAGGTATTCATATGAAGATTTTAGAACTCGTGATTATCTATTGTGATAACACTAGTGCAATAAATATTTCCAAGAATCCAGTCATGCATGCAAAGACTAAACACATTGTC
Organism: Thuja plicata; assembly: GCA_018584345.1. Lineage (NCBI taxonomy): Eukaryota > Viridiplantae > Streptophyta > Pinopsida > Cupressales > Cupressaceae > Thuja > Thuja plicata. The sequence goes on along the minus strand of MU224838.1, from coordinate 417,800 downwards.
ATCAAGTATCATTATTTAAGAGAACATGTTCAAGAAAAAGAGGTGATACTTGAATATGTGCAATCAAAAGAAAAATTAGTTGATATCTTCACCAAGCCACTGCCCAAGGATACATTTGAGTACCTGAGAAAGAGACTAGGGGTCAAACAAATGTCTACCAGTTAGTAAAGGATTGAAGGCTGCATCAGCCATATATTATCATAATATCATTCATGATTGATGCAAGCAAAAGATGAACTTCAAAGCTACATCTATATACAGAAAGGTATATATCAGAAATGAGCACCAAAGCATATTGTTGTATTGATGATGGATAAGGGAAATTCAAGAAATATATTATGGATAGAAGAAAATAATTGTTTGACATAAATGTCAGATATTTGTAAAATATTTGTTTGGCATTATTGTCAAAGGGAGAGAATATATCCATATTATCATCAGAAACTATTCATTATCAATTTACTCCAAATAGGGAGAGATCATATCCACAGGGAGATAATTTGTATGAAGAAATCATATACAAAGGGAGAGTTACTGACAAAAACTAGAGACATCAAACAAGAAGAACAGTCAAAAGAGAGAAATTGAAACAAAAAGTGAACACAACACATCAAAAGAAGAAACACACAAAGCTGCAAGAATCAAATCTAAGATAACAAAGAGCTTACCGGTGGTCAGACATTTCTATCAGTTATCAAAACAAACTATTTTGTAATTTGATGAATCTCAACAATTGTATTTCATATTGTATTAGAAATAGTATAGTGTGATAATATAGTATGTTTCCATCAATGCCAAAGGGAGAGATTGATGACATGTAACTAATTGAATGTTTGATAATGTTAAGTTGAAGATGATGCAAAATATTAAATCAATTAATGGTTTGTATTGTCATTGATGTCAACTTGATATCATTTGTACGGTCATGTACATAATGCCAAAGACTTCAGAGAATCAATGGAATAATGATTATGCTTTCAGTAATGCATAAAATTCAAGTATTCACTAAGTGATAGACAACATCGACGGAGTACACACCATTGGTAAAGACAGAGAAAAAGGTCACAGTGATACCCGACGAGTAGAAGATAGTGTTGTTTGACGAAGTAGAATCACAGGATGCCCGACGAACTGAAAATAGAATTACCCAACGGACAGAGATCCCAAAGCTAACTAGAGTTACACCGACAGAACTAGTAGTTGTCACCGACGACGAACTGTAGAATTGACCGACAGAACAAAGAGTTAAAAAAATGACAAAATATCTAGTTGGTAGAGCTTAAGGATAGACTTAACTAGTTGTTTTATTTTTTTTATTGGACCACAGTTAAGTAATTTATTTAAAGAAGATTTATACAGTTGGCAAGAAGATAACTACGCGATAAATTAGGAGTTAAATTCGTAAACCAAATTGGCTGGATTGTTTTTCATGCCAAGAATAAAGAATCAAGAATCAAGAATTAATGAATATCGTGTCTATATAAGAGACAAGCATAATTCATTTCTGTAAGCCATCAAATACACGGAAGGGGAGTGAATAGAAAGAGGATGCTGAAGAGAAACTGGTGAAGGATAAACTTCATACAATCCTAATCAATCAAGCTGAGGGAGAGCTAAAGAATTTTGTAGACACCAATGAATAGTGAAGCACAACATCATAGAGCAGAAAATGTGAAACAAAAGGAATTGAATTGATACATTTATTAGAGAGGTATTGTACTTAAATAGATATGAAAATCTGCAATTCAAAGTTGCATTAGAAATAGGTCATAATGTTTCAGTTTAACAATTGAAGCATCAAGTCTCTTAATAGAGCAGGAATTAACAATCTTCTATAATCAAGGTATATCCTAACAGATTTCCAAAAAGGTTGATTCATGAAAGTAGCATTGAATTTGCATAAATCCTATTGACAGCCTAAGAAGAAGGATGATTCAAGGATGGTAGAAAGATTTGCCTAAAGCCTATTGATAGTCTAAGAAGGAGGTTGATTCAAGGATGGTAGAAAAATAGATGCTAGATACTAAGTGACAAACTATATGCACAAAATCCTCTAACAAGGTCGCACTTAACAGTGTGTTTGTAACCTTTAATAGGGTTGGCTCCTAACAGGGCTCACTTTAGAAGAGTGAAAATTTGGGGTACCGGTCCTAGTGGTTTTTTCCCTTAATAGGGTTTCCACATTAAAATCCATGTGTTATGTATGTATGGTTTATTACTTCATTGTTTTACATTTTGCATATGCATTTCTGGATTGATTGGTATACTCTGCATATTTACTGAGTATCAGTAAATAAGTTTTACTGCTTATCGATAATCAAGGAGAATAAGGATAGACAATGTAAACCGATAGACAGTTAATTATTTTAAGTATTTCAAGGCATGCATCTTGTAGGGACTTAATAATCTAAGGTGTATTGATTGGTGGATTAAAGTTTAAAGGATAATTTTTTGAGGCCACTGATTCAACCCCCCCTCCCCCTCTCAGTTATTACTAACAAAGAAATTAAAGAAAATGGTATGAATATCCACAACACAAAACTCATACATACAATAACAAGAAAACAAAGAAACTCATGGAATCCACCACACAACTGTTAGCTACAACAGAATAACAAACCTACCAAGAGTAACAATGTAATATTGGAAATGCATAACATAAGAGATTTATTTTGGCTTGAGAGCACCAACCTTGCTCCAAGCTAATGGAAAAAATGAGGTGAAGTTGAGCCTTTTCCCTTCCTTAATATTTTCCTCTCCTTAGTCAAATCTCCATGTCTCTCTAACTCAACTAGCAGTCTCCAAGTTTGGAGGGTGGCCAAGTAGCCCAAACTTTCCTCTAAACTCTCTTTAAAAGGGCTCTCTCACCAACTCCCCACCTACTAATAATAATGAGAGATGACTTGAGTCAAATTTTTCTTCCATATTGTCTCCTCTCATAAATGAAGGAAAGACAAAAGTTGTGGAGAAGATGATGGTCATGTCTTTCTTCAATTTTCGCCACTCTAGAAAAAGGGTACTTTAGGAGGGCCATAAATGAGATTTTGACAATCAAAAGGGTAAAAATTAACTCTGAACCCATAGTACACCTATAGAGATAGCTAATTTTAACCCTAACTACCCCCTTGGGCTCATTCTAACCCCTATAAAACCTGCTAAGAGTTAACCCACGAAATTATGTGATGGGACTCAAGGTTTGACTCCAAAACAAGTAACCCTACATGGGGACTCTTCATGGTTACTCTAGGGTGAGTGTCTAATCTCTCTCTTAATTCTCATGGGCATGGCACTCACTTGCACATGTGTCAATTGACACCACATAAACACATCACATTTACAACACTTGGCATGCCTAGTTGGAGTTACAAAATGAACATATTACAATAACATACATGCATATTCACAATTACAAAACAAATCACTAAAAAATAAGGTTATATCTCTATGTAGAGTTAACCTTGGATCTTTACTAAATTTTCACATAAATCCAATCTTCTTTCCCCAATTTTGAATCCATAGTCTTTTCATTTGCACACTTGATCAAAGCATCAGTAGTCCAAGGAAGAAATCATATATATAGCAATAATAGCAATTTGATGTATCTAGATAGTCAGGAATTTAAAAGAATTTTTTTTTTCATAATTAGATCATCCACAAGTTTATAGAAGATCATTCTCAAAATCCTATAATCACATCTCCTCTAACATTCACAATTAACTATAAAGATCATTTGCAAAATTTCAAATCTTTAGCGCACATTCATTTACCACATAACATAATTGAGATTCTAAAACATAGAATTCATAATCAAAATAATTCTACTATATCATAACATCAAGATCAATGTATCATAAGCATATAAAGGTAAATCCTAGCATCATCAAAATAAACATCACATAATGTCGAATGTTATGAAATCACTATCCACTAAGTCAATGTATCTAAATAACGTATAATCCTAGTAAAAAAAATATGAAAATAATAGTTGTGCTATGATGGTTTAGGGTAGGACCTCACATCCTTTCCCTAGGCATGAAATTCCTCTAGGAGTTCATAAAAAAGATGGGGGTATTCCTGTCTCATATGTGCTATGTCCTCCCATGATTCTATGACCTCATCATAACAATCCCACATGACCATAACCTGGTCCATCTCTTAGCCTCGAAGGGCCAACATCTGTTGAGCCAAAATGTGAATGGGCTCCAATGATAGCTGTTTGTCTGACTCCACCTTTAAGGCATATCAATCAATAATATGAGACTCATCATAAATATATTTTTGCAATACTGAAACATGAAACACATTATGGATGCGCGACAGGCTAGGTGGCAAGGCTAGACGATAAGCAACTGGACTTACTCTCTCTAGAATCTCAAAAGGTCATACAAATTGAGGTGCAACCTTTGAGCCCTTTCCAAAATGGATTGGAATCTTATGCGGGTGCACTCTCAGAAAGACCCTGTCTCCAACCATATACTCTCTATCAACCCTCTTTGCATCTGCATATTTCTTATGCCTATCCTAAGTCTCTCTAGGACACTGTCTGATCAAATCTACCTACTTCTCCATGTCCCTGACTAAGTCCAGCCCAATGGATACTCTATCCTCAATTCTATCTCAACTTAATGATGTCCTACATGGCCTACTCCCTGATAAGGAGGCATACCTAGTGACGAGTGATGCCCATTATTGTAGGAAAAGTCTACCAAGTGTATGTACTCCTATTTTGACTAATGATCCATCACATACATATGCAACATGTCCTCCAATACCTGATTGACCCTCTATGTCTATCCATCAGTCTCAGGGTGATAGGATGTACTAAAATTGAGCTTGGTGCCCTATGTTGTCTGCAAATCTCTCCAAAATTATGATGTGAAGAGAGAATCTTGATCAGATATAATCTTACGAGGAATTCCATGGAGTCTGACAATGTCTTGCAAGAATACCTATGCTACTGCAGGTGTTGTTAAGGTAGTACAAATAGGTGAGAAGTGGACAACTTTGGTCAACTTGTCAACTATCACCATGATGGTGTCATGGCAGTGAGAGGACATAGGGAGACCAATAATAAAATCCATGGAAATAGTATCCCATGTGGCTGAAGAAGCCCACCAGGGTGGTTGTGCTCTTCCTTAACCCTCTGACACTCAAGACATTTGGCCACAATCCTAGCAATGTGCAACCTCATACCTGACCAATGATAAAGATTCCTAAGATTTGCATGCAACTTCTTAACCCCCACATGCACCACATATGGTTCTCTATGAGCCTCAAGAATAATGAAGTCACGCAATCCACCAGAAGTGGGGACGTAAATGCAACCCCTATGGCAAAGAATTCCATCAGATTATAATGAATAACCATCATATTTCCCCTTAAGGGGTCTCTGGGTTCAAACCAACTAACAACACTCTAAATAAAACTCATCCTCATGCAAGTGCTAAAGTATATGATCCCTCAAATTAGTACCAATAGTCATGGAAGAAATCTCATGTTGCCTCCTACTCAAGGCATCTGCTACCGCATTCGCTTTCCCGTTGATGTAGTGGAGATCAAAATAATACTAAAAAAAGAACTCCATCCACCTCCTTTTTTGTTCATTGAGGTTTGGATAGGTAAAGATGTACTGAGGACTCTAATGATCAGAATGGAGCTCAAATCAGTGACCCAAAAGGAAGTGTCTCCATCTCACCAATGTGTGTACTACTGTAGCAAGCTCAAGGTCATGGGTAGGATAGTTAAGTTTGTGAGTCTTGAGTTTCCTAGACTCATAGGCAATAGATCTTCCATTCTACATAAGGACCACTCCAAGTCCATCTAATGATGCATATGTGCATACCACAAATTTTGTTGAAGTTTCGGGCACAACAAGTATAGGTGCGCTAGTAAGGGCTCTCTTGAGATCCTGAAAAAGCTCTCTCACACTTCTCTGTCCATTCAAATTTCTTTCCCTTTCTTTGAAGTGATGTGATGAGGTGTGCCACTCTAGAAACCCCTTCAAAAAACCATCTATAATAGCCCGCTAAGCCCATGAAGCTCCTTACCTCAGTCATAGTGGTAGGTGTTGGCCAATCTATAATAGCTCTAAGTTTTGATGGGTCGACTGTGATCCCATCACCTAATATAATATGTCCCAGATAGTGGACCTCTGATCTAAAAGAAGCACACTTTGACAAGCTGCCATACAATTGGTTATCTCTCAAGCACTCCAAAACCTATCTTAGGTGCTCCTCATGCTCCTGCTCATTATAGGAATAAATCAAGATATCATCTAGGAACACAACTATAAATCTGTCCAAGAAGGTGTGGAATACTCCATTCATAAGGCTCATGAATACAGCTAGAGAATTTGTGAGGCCAAATGGAACCACCATAAACTCTTAGTGGTCATACCTCATATGAAAATATATCTTGTGGATGTCACACTCCACAATCCTCAATTGATGGTACCCAGATTTTAGATCTATTTTTGAGAACACACGGGAACCCTGTAGCTGATCAAATAAATCATCAATCCTAGGAAGTGGATACCAATTCTTAATTTTTACCTTATTCAACTAGCACTAATCCATGCACAACCTAAGAGATCCATCCTTCTTCTTAACGAAGATGATGGGTGCTCCCCATGCTGAAACACTAGGGTGAATATGTCCTTTCTCCAAGAAATCTTCTAACTGAATCTTGAACTCATTGAGCTCATGAGTGGTCATCCTGTAAGGGGCTCTAGATACTAGATCATATCCTAGCACAAGGTCTATATGAAAATCAACTACCCTAGGTGGTGGCATACCCAGTAGCTCTGATGGAAAAACATCTATGTACTCTTACCATATTGGGTGATCATTGAGGGAAGGTTCCTTCTCCTCCTCCTCCTCTTTATCACTGATGGTAATTGCAAATAACTAGCATCCCTTACACATACATCACTTAAGTTTCATATCAAAGATTGTATGAAGAGATACATACCTCTAAACTCTATTTATAGTCATGGGAGTACCAAAATCATCCAAACATTCAACCCTCTTTTGTCTGTAATACATCTTGGCACTGTGGGCACAAAGCCAATCCATGCCAAGAACTACATCATATGAACCTAGAGGTGTAAAGTGTAGATCAATCATAGTGGTCATGTCTCCTATCTGAATTTGACAACCTCTGACTATAGAATCAACTGACACTCTAGCCCCTAAAGCCAACTCAACCTCCCAATTTACCTCTTGTCTAGCTGCCACTAGCCCGCAACACTCCACTACAAATGGAGAAATGAAAGAATTAGTAGCTCCTGATTCAAATAGGATAGTAATAATACTACCTCAAATTGTACCTACAACCCCTCTATAACTGTGGCCTGGTGTTCAGCTTGGTGCTTATCAACCATCGCAAAAACTCTATGAGAACGACCCATGTCCCCCATTGTAGGCTCTAAAGTATCCGCTCTCTGACTGCCAACTATTTTTCCCTACGGACACTCTCTAGCTAAATGAACTATGGCACCACAAGAGAAACAAGGTCCTCATGCCTAGATTTGAATCCCCTGAGGCCTAGACTGCTACGATTCCCCAGTCCTACTCGATCCACTAAATCTACCTCTAGAGGAATTATGAGTCCTAGCTGGAGGTGTGAAAGGTGCATGTGATCTCTGATCTTGTCTGGGTCCCTGTGTCTGCCACTGTTTGGGCTTAGAGCCCTGTTGACCTTGTAGTGGCCTAGATCTCTAATTCCGTTGTGTCTACTATTGAGGGGTTCTGAAAGATCCTGATGAATGCCTCTAGTTCCCCTTCCAAGGGGGTCTCTGATAACTAGAAGTATATGGTGTAGGATTTTGGTTCTATGACTGATCATGAGGTCTACCCTAGACCTCCTCTGCTATTAAGGTCTTCTTTATGGCTCTCAAAAATTTATTGGGGATGCCATGTGTATAGATCCTAAAATAGAAGCATTCAATCCCTTGATAAAGTAGTTGACCCTAAGCTTCTCATCTCTCATATAGTCCACATAGGGTAGGATCTTGAGAAACTTGTTGTCGTATTGTAGCACTATAAGTCCTCTCTACTAGAGGTCATGGAACTCATCTATGTGACACTGACTAAAGTGCTCTAATAGATATCGGTCTCTGAACCTTTCTAAGAACATTTCCCATGTGATGGTGTTCATAGATAGGTTACTTTTAAGTTCTTCTATTCTCCACCATGTAGAGACTGTCCCTCTCAGAAGATGAATAGAAAAATGTGCCCTCATATTGCTCCCATAAGGGCGCAACCCAAAGCACTGCTCCAAACTCAGGAGCCATGCCTCAACCTCACTCCCATTCATGGATCTTGAAAAATGGTGGTGGCTTGAGTCAAAGTAACTCCCCAATCAGATCTCCTACATCCTGGGGTGCTCTTTTGTCCACTCTAGGTACTACCTCAGGTGGTGGTATAGGCATATTCACTGAGTCTACCTCATGGTCAGCATGGCCCTCAACACAACTAGGTGGAAGGCTCCTTCTCCACTCTTTGATAGTGGTCCTATGCCCTTCTAACTTAGGATGATCTATAACTAGTGGCAGTCTCTCCAGAATGATACCAACAAGGTTCTGTAAAGTTGTCAAAATATCCTGATTAAGATTCAGAGGGGGTTCAGGAGGGGGATCTTGATTCCCTCCAAGTACCTCTACCTCAGTCTCAACATCCACTCCTGCCAAGGAGGCCTGTGTACGACCTCTCCCATGTCTATGAGCAATACACATGATCAGAGGAAACCTACACAAAGGTTTAAAATTTATGAGTTGAACGTAATGAGTTTAGGTTCCATGGGTTGCAACATGCCTCTAATACCAGAAATGTCATGCCCAAAATTGGCATGCAAAAACACAACTATTTTTTTTGAAATGCACTAAACGGAGAGGAATGATGCAAAACTGTTATCTGATGTTTTCTACTAAAGTGTTTTCAAACTAACAAGGTTACGAACAATCCAATTTGACAGGTTAAGTGTATCTTTTGACATTGGGGTTGAGTGGGAATCATGACGTGAGTAAACGTCCCTTAACCCTTGAGTTTACAAAGTTATAGTATAACACGAAAGGTCTCTAACTAGTTTGTAAAGGTTGCATTAATAGAGTTTGAAGGTGTATGGTCTATTAAATAAATCATTAAATTCAAAAGTATTAATTACAATGATCCTTATATAATGTTTAAGCTTATTTAGTTTAACACAATCCTATCTCTACCTAATTATCTCATAACATTAGTTACTAGGCATCAACCCTCTAGGTGGGATAATATTATTTTGCTTTATTCACAAGATCTTGTTAAATAATTAAATCAAATCCAATAATATAGGTTCCCTAAATAATTAAATATAAATCTTCTAGAAGTTATAAAAAACTTTATAAAACTGCATTCCTCCAAATTTAGAAATCAAATTATATTTAAATTATCCTTAATTATTCATCATAAATTTTATCTCATATTCAATAGCGAATAGTTAATTCAATTTAAAAGTAATAATCTACTTACAATTATAGATCAATGGTGCATTAACTACTTTCATTAAAATTTCAATCCATTTAAAAACTTCAAGTTAAATATTTATTAAGTATAATGATTATAATAATAATAATTTAATTGATAAGGGGGGTGTTAGTGCGAACAAGCTTCCGAATCAATCAAGCTAAAAAATATGAAGCGGTCTAGACTTACAACGATTTGAAAAACACTCAGTAGCACCAGCAGAAACACATACTCAGTAAAAGACAAAAATCAAGAAACCAATGATCAAACAGAGGCAAGAAAAGAAAATATAAATAGCAGTTATATTTAAGCGATCTAGGAGTATACAGCAGTATTGAAGAGAATAGAAGACAATCAGCATTCTCTATCATTTAGTGGGCAGACTCATACGACAATACCATTGCATCTGCACCTATAAATAGGAGAACATCTATAGATCAAGTTAACAACAAATCCATTACATTCAGTGAGGAGACCATATAGCAGAACATCATAGAACTCAATACATCTTCAAACTCATATTTATCGCTTAATGCTGTTGTGACTATTGCTTCATTTTTCCCTGCACAAATTTGGCACCGCAGCTTCTGATAAGAATAGAGGAGCTTCCGATCATTTGACATCCATGATATTGAAGGAATATTCACTAGGGATCTCCATCTTCAAAGTCACAGCCTGTTTGAAAAATCCAATTGTTGCCTGAGTGAGGAAAAATGGCGAGTGAAAATGCGAATCTTGTAAATATGCCAAAAAAAATCAAAGATCAAGGCAGTAAATGAAAAAAGTCTCTCTACCCCAGGCTTTCATTCAAATCTAGAGGCATCCATTGACATCAGTGAGACTCGCTTCTCTGGTTACTACTTCAGATGTTGGTTGTATGGGCATAAGAAAATCGATTGTAGATAGAGACTTGTAAAAGTTCATCCCAACTATGATCACCTTAAACCTTTCATTGAAGAGAAGATATGAAAAAGTCTTTTAGCAGATCAAGCATCCAAATATGCTTTGAGCAATAATGAAAAGGATATCCAAACTACAAAGCCTGATGTGGAAACTAGGGCTTCCATAGAAAGCAAACCTAAGGGTAGTATTTGCAACCGATTATCTAAAGTCTTCACTGTCAATGATCTGGATAGGCAAATCAAGTGGTTTGCAAAAACAAAATATGCTCTGCACTAAGCAGGCCTTCCTAGGATTGAAAGGGCCCCAAAATCTAGTATTGAATCAATCAATCCTTCCCATGACCCCCATTCTACCTTGGGGAGAGGTGAATTTTTTATGCCCAAGCAGGATCCTGGGAAAACCAGGCCAAAAGACTCAGAATGACAAGTGGTGAAAAGGATCAAGTAGGTTAGATCACATAATGTGAGAAATGTGGAGATTCCTCTAAGGAACTCATTTGATTTACTAGAAGAGAAGGAGAAAATCTATTATTCCCCCCCTCATAGACGCTCTAGGGTTTCAGGATGTAAGGGAAATCACAAGGATATTACTCATAAGCACATCCCTCCTTCCTTCTCCAAAAACCTAGTCAACAATGCAGGGTCGTCTAGGGCTAGTGGGAATAATGAGAAACCTAATCTTAATTCTTTTCCAAATAGAGGTAATCATTACTCTCCTCCACACCGGCGGGAGAATGGTAAGCATCTGAAACCTTTGCATAATGTTTTTTCTTCAGAGGTTAATAATCGGAAAACTAATGTTTCCTCTCTTGTATATACTCTGCCACATAGGAGAAACAATATTTATTTGCAATTGCATAATAAAAAGTTGATCTTTCTTAACAAGGATTCTAACAAAATAACCCTAGAGGGTAGCTCTATTGCAAGTTTTCAAAATTACTATGAGGATATAGGTATCATTGTCAGATGGAAGGGAACTGGAGTTAGCAATTTGGACATTGTGAAAGCACTGGTAAATTCGCTACCCAGTGAGGTAAGTATTATGGCTCTTGTTGATTCCTTTTTTCTCATTGATTGCAAATTTCCAGAAATTAAGAAGAAGAAATTAGATACCTTGGATCTAAAATTCAGACATGAAACTTTCTATATTATGAACTGGAAACCTTTATTTAACCCTCTGTACCTTGAGGATTTTGAAGTAGAAAAGGCAATTTTACTTAAAAATTTACCAATAGAACTCTCAAATGCAGAATCTATTAGTACTATCGACAATAATATAGGTAAATTTATAAGAATTAGTAGACATCAAATACAACAGAAAAAAAAAATTATAGTTAAAATGAGCATACACAGAAATTTCGTCCCTCACATGCATCTAGAGTTCAACTCTAACTCAATTATTATCAATTCCGTAATTATTGAAAACTTCATTGAAGGAAAGAAGAATCATAAAAGCGTTATTAATCTCTTAGACAATATCATAGATGTAAACATGAATTTCTTATTAGATAAAGGGGGATTCTTCTTTACTGACATAGAGAAGGACAATCCTAAAGATCTTTCCCCTTTGCCCAGCTCTGTACCCCCTTTGGAGCACTCAACTGAAATCAATAACACAAGCAATCGAGTAATGACCGGGGAGGCATCTCCTCAAAAGATTTGGGACTGTGCCGTCCCTCCCAGAATCCTAAATGATAATAATATTGGGGAACCTTAGAAATTAGAATAGCAAGGAGCTATCCCTATTTTTGAACTTGAGACAAATCTTCAAGAAGAAATAGAGATTATGTAGCCCCTTGAAAATACAGCTCAGCCCGAGGAAAATTTACAATATAATCAGTCTGAGAACCCTTCTCAATTATCACTCTCTGAGGATGACAAATGTTCTAAGGAAGTGAATATCATATCAGATTACATTGGTGAGTCTCATATAGAGGAACTCTTAGACCTTTTTATTATTGAAATATGTGATGAAGAAGAATTGAAATATCAAAAGGAGGTCTTTATTTAGGGGATATTGGCTCTCACAAATTCTAGAGGAAATAATGATGATTCAATAGAGATCCATCAAACAGAAAAAGAGTCTCATAAGGTAGTCCCTCCCATTAACCTTGAAAATGGCATAGATTCCTTTGAACAAGCATCCTTAGCAGTCGTAAAAGACTTCATGGAAACATATATAGATTGTGGGGATGCAACTATAACAAATCCCCCTGCCACATCTATACCTTCTAGAGTTAATGCATAAAATTATATTGATAATGTTGAGGGTCTTTTTGGCATCACAAATGATGACATACAACTTGGATTAGCTTCCAATATGGCTAGCTTATCCCCCCCACAAAAATTGACAAAATTAAAAAGAAAAGGGGCAGGAAATCTTGCATAGAACTTAGAACCATAGCCAGCAATGCAGAAAATCAAATGAAAATCTTTGACATTCTGAATGTTGGGAAGGGGAAGTGCCTTCCCAAGGAGCAATGAGAGTGACTACCTAGAATGTTAGGGGCTTGAATGCCCCTAACAAACAAAGACTAATTAAAACATATTTAAATTTTTTTTATTCTGATATTATAATGCTACAAGAAACTAAGCTAGATAACTATGAAGGAAAGAAATTAAGTAATAAACTTGGCCTATGGAGAGAAGATTTTATACCTTCATTAGGTGCATCAGGGGGTCTAGCAGCCCTATGGGACCCTCAAAAAATTTCCTCATCAGTCATGTCTAGCAGTAGTAACTGTATGGCTATGAGGATCAACAGTCTCAAATAAAACCTGAGATTCATCTTGATCAATATTTATGGGCCTATACAAAATATAGAAAAAAGAAGGGTGTGGAAGGAAGTCCAAACCCTCCTTCAATTAAATAAAGAAGAGACATTCATATTAGGTGGAGATTTTAACGCTATAATGAATATCAACAAAAAATTTGGAGGTTCCAACTTCATCTCTCAATCTCAAAAGGACTTTACCCAATGGGTCTCAAACAACAACCTGATTAACATTGAAACTATCGATGGAACCTTTACTTGGAATAATAGAAGGTTAGGCTTTAGCCATATTGTGGAAAAATTAGATAGATTTTTTGTTTTCAGAGATACAGGAAACCAAATTTTGTCAGTAGAAATTCTCCCAGAGGCAGGTTAGGATCATTTCGCTATTAGACTTACTATCTCCGAAGACTGTAAGCCCACTAGAAACCCGTTTAAATTTGAATTTATGTGGTTCCAGGATTCAGACCTCATTAATCTCCTAGAACAATGGTGGAATTAGACAATAGTGGAAGGTTCCAAAATGTATTGCTTAATTACTAAACTTAAAGTCATTAAAAATAAAGTCTTGGAATGGAACAAGATTAAATTCAACGATATCTTTGAAGAAAAATTACATATAGAGAAGGATTTAGAGAATTTAAATAATTTAGTCATTACCCATGGTATGGATGAAGTGAGTTATCTTAAAGAAAAGGAACTCATGTCTAAATATAACGCAATCTTACTTAAGGAAGAAATATATTGGAAGCAGAAATCCAGGGAAACCTGGCTAAAAGAAGGAGACAATAATACAAAAAAATTTCACAATACAACCAATATTAAAAGAAATATTAACATGATAACTAAGATTAAGGATGATAGGGGGAAACTAACGGATGACCCCAAAGTCATCACAGACCGTATCACTAACTATTTCAACTCTCTTCTTAATAATCTCAAAGCAGTTAACCATCGAGATCAATTGGAAATGCTTAAGGAAATCCCTAAGTTAATTTCGGATGAAGATAATATCATGATGAACAACAAATTCACTTTAGAAGAAGTCAAGACCACCCTATTTAAAATGCAACCTGACAAAGCCCCTGGCCCAGATGGCTTTCAGGCAAGCTTCTTCCAAAAGTGTTGGCACTTTATGGGAAATGACATCTGGCAAGCTATGGAAGCTACGAGGAATTCTGGTGCTATCCTCTCAAAAATCAACAATACCTTCTTCTCTCTCATTCCCAAGAAAAATGACTGTACTGACCTAGGATATTTTCACCCTATTTCTCTTTGCAATACTATTTATAAGATATTATCAAAATGTTTAGCGAATAGACTTAAAACTCTTCTTCCAATCTTAATCTCAGAAGAACAAACTGGCTTTGTAGCAAATAGGTCGATCCTTGATGGCATTATCATCGCCCAAGAGCTCATTCATACTACCCAAGTCACCAAGGAACCTAGTATTTTTTCTAAAATTGATATCCAAAAGGCTTATGATAAGGTGGATTGGAGATTCTTGTGTAAGTGCTTGGAAGCGTTCAGCTTCTCCAAGCATTGGATCAACCTTATATTTATATGTATTTCAACCCCCAAGATCTCCGTCCTAGTCAACGGCACCCCAGAAGGCTTTTTTGGAATCTCGCAAGGCATCAGACAAGGTGACCCATTATCGCCCTTCCTTTATGTTATTATGGTTGAAGCCCTGGGGAGAACTTTAACCAAGAAATAGTCAGAAGGCAAGATTATAGGCCTAAGAGCCGCAGACAATATCCCATTCATCACACACCAACAATTTGCAGATGATACTATCCTGCTAGGATCAGAAAACTACATCGAGGCTAAGGCCTTCAAAGAAGTCCTTAATACTTATATGAAGGCTTATGGCCAATAGGTCAACCCCCTTAAATCGGAAATCTTTTTTCTTAATACTTCACCCGATCTAGAAAATAAAATCTGCGATACCCTCGGTTACCAACAGGGTTCTTTTCCATGTAAATACCTAGGGATAGAATTGAACAAGGGACAACATTCTTCCAAACTTTGGCAACAAGTTCTAGCAAAGGTACAGGATAAGAAGAGCTCTTGGAAAGGCAAGTGGCTTACCAAACTAGGGAGATCCATTATGATTAAATCAGTCTTGTCAGCTATACCAACCTATCATATGTCTATTTTACCCCTCCCTTCTAACGTCAAGCATGATTTAGATAAGATGATGCGTGAATTTTATTGGCAAGGCTCAAATGAGGACAAGAAATTTTCCTTAATCAAATGGGATAACTTATGCAAACCTGTATCTATGGGGGGTCTAGGGTTCAAGAACCTTATTTGGCAAAACTGAGCCCTTGGTGCTAAACTTGTATGGAGACTTTTTAATGAGCCCAATGCTAAATGGGCTTCAATTCTTCTCTGCAAATACATCCCAGAGGCTGATCCCATTAATATCTTTAGAGCCCAATCTCATGTCAAGGGATCATGTATATGGAACTTTATTAAGGATTCTATAGGCATAATCAACAAATTCCTCACGTGGGATATAGGTCTTGGGAATCATGATTTATTTTGGGAAGACTCTTGGGTAGGTTTTCCTGCACTTAACAAAGAAGGTTTTTCACCTATCTTCATTGAATATTGCAAAGCCACTATTGGCACTTACCTTAAGGACTATATTAATCTTAACAGAGAATATGTTACAAACTTATCCTCTAGAGGATCTCCTCACAATCAAGAAACTCAAAAGTTATTTAATATTTTAAAAGATTGAAATATCACCATTAAAAACTAACCAGACACCCTTTTATGGGTCGGCTCTAATAATGGGAAGTATTCAGTTAAAGATGGTTATAAATCCATTATTCAAGAAGAAAAAATGGACAACTTAGACCTTCCCCTTAATTTACGCTGGAACAAAGCCTGCCTTCCTAAGGCAGGAATGTTTCTGTGGGCTTCCCTACAAGACAGAATCTTAACTTTAGATAGGTTATGTAAGATAGGCTTCACAGGTATGATGAGGTATCCCTTATGTGAAAGACAAGAAGAGGATGTAAATCATCTTCTACTAAACTGCTCCTTTACTCAGAATTGTTGGAAATGGCTTCAGCAATCCATTGATTGGAAGGCAGCTCTTCCTTCTGATCTATTGAGCCTCCTAAAATCTTGGCCAGATTTATATAAATATAATATTTATAAGGATATTTGGGTCATTTACCCATCCATCTTAGTGTGGGAGGTTTGGAAAGAACAGAATCAAAGGATTTTTATGAATCAGAAACTAGAATGGAAAAACATCACTAATAAAATTGAAGCCTCAATTACGAAAAAGATTAATAGAAAACTTTGTGATACCACTTGATATGAAGATTCATTCAGATCCTAGGACAATAAGATTAGCCTTAAATGGACCTCATTAATTATACTGAATCTCTGTGGTAGAGGAGGTGCAAGGGAAAAAGCTGTCAGAGCCAATTGCTCCTGGGTCCCCCCAGACGAAGGTTGGGTAAAACTAAATTTTGATGGAGCCTCCAGGGGTAACCCTGGTGAGGCAGGCATAGGTGGTATCATTAGGAATCACAAGGGAGAAGTAATTTCCAAATATGCCCTTCCCATCAAGCCAACTATGAACAACATGGCTGAATGCCTAGCTGCTCTAGAAGGCCTCAAAATCTGTAAAAATCTCAACCTTACTAAGCTCTTTATTGAAGGGGACTCCCAAATCATCGTCAACACCATACGCACTAAAAAGACTCCTAACTGGATCATTAACTCTAAGATAGAGGAAATTAATCTCATCCTTGAATCCTTTGCTGAGGTCATTGTCAAGCACACATACCGAGAGGGTAATACTGAAGCAGACACTTTAGCAAATCTTGGAGCCAGTGGAAATCACATCATGGAATAAATTTCACTAGCTCTCCTCTTTAGCTCAGAGTTGGCAAACATATGTATATAAGGTATCATATATATAGGCATATAAGGTATCATATATATTTAGGTATTATTAGAGATATTTAGGAGGGTATATAAATAAAGGTCTATATATATATATTCTTAGACTTATTTATATACCCTCATGGATATCTTCATTTATACACACATTTGGTA
>MU224838.1:351515-375138 GCA_018584345.1 Thuja plicata | reverse complement strand
CCAAGTGGGCCCCCTTGGTTGGCTTCTGCTAATCTATGAACACAAAATATGAACCAAGAGTTATTTCATTATCTTTCAAAACTGATTACATGAGAATAAGACATGAAACTAAAAATGAACTTGTTGTGGAAGATACAATCAAAACATTGTATTCCTTTCAAAAATCCAAACTTCCAAACAAATAGTATCCTCCCTATAAATAGAGGATTGACTTCTTTATTCCAAAATAGAAAAGGAACTAACTAAAACTGTGCCAAAGAAAGAGAACAGGAAGCACAATGTCCCACGACATGCACAATGAAGTCTGGGCGATCAAGTCAACATGTTGGTAATACAGAGGGAATATAGCAGAGCTACATTTATGCATCTCTAAAATAGTGGATCTTGATTTGCGGTAGCCATGTCTTCTGATGTCATGATGGCTTATCCGCTCGAAGCTAGTCTTTACATCCTCCTTCAATGCTGCCAACCACTCCCAATGACTCCTACTTCCTAGCAAGATTAGTTAATATGCAAAAGATATTCATGCAAGAAGCTTATCAAATTACTCTAGATGTTAGAATACACATTCTGATTATTATATGAAATACTACAACATATATGTAATATTGGCGTAATATAACATATCTATTACACCCATGGCTTAATGGTTCTTTCGGTATTGAACAAAAGTTCAACTTACTAAAAGTTCACAATTGTTCTGATAATACTTGAAAATGGAGTGCAAGGATTAATATAATAAAGACAGTAAAATAGGCTCATCATTTGCCCCTTGGAAAGCTGAATGCTTGTCCTCAAGCATTATGTCTTCTGGTAATTTCTTTAAAATCTCCAACCTATGTTCTTCCTCTCCTTTGGATTTTAAAGGTGTAATAGAACCCTCTTGTTGTCTCCCAGACATCCACTCTATGATTTTCTTGAAGTCGGTCCAGTCTGTCAGTGTTGATGTCATACAGGGGCAAAGGAGCATCAGTGGCTGCATGGTGAGTGGACACCAGAGTTCTTGTCTAGTTTGCCTTCCTAGCTGTATGTATTTTGGCACTCTTTGGATAGCTTCTTGGAGGTTGATAGGTCTGTGTGGTTCTGATCTCTTCAATATCTTAGATAACCTACCCCATCTACTTCTAGCTCCAGCCAGGGCTCTCTGAAAGAAAAAGTAAGATAAACCATCATACTCTACATAAACCTTTGTTCTAATCCCAAAATTTTTTTCCCTTGTTTCTTCCTTAATTTTTCCATAAGTCAAATTGGACCAATCTCTAAAGAGTGTAGCTGGCTTGCTGCTCTCTACTCTTAATGGTAATGGCTTTGTTTTCTCCTATTCCCTATTATTTTCCAATTGTCTATCATAGTTGGCTTCATTGTACATCTAGGACATCAATTCCCATAGGTGGATATCCCCTATATAGAGTAAGAGATTCCACTCAGTCTCAGCTGGGATAATGAAGTTATGCATGTATAGTTCAAAAAGTATATTTTGTTGCCATGAGGGAAGAGTCTGATAAAGACCATAAAATTCTTGGGCTGACTTGAACTCAAAATCAATATCTTTGATGGACATAATTAGCTAGAACAAGAGGAATTGTTCTTTAAAACATATGGTATAGACCCTAGGAGGTGGCCTACACGCAATGATTTGATCAGCCAATTTGAGGGCATGATCCATTTTCTATTTTTGTTTTGCCAGTTGTTCTTTCAATTCTGCAATTTCTTCCTCTTGCTCTATTATGACCTTCATTAGTTTCTTCTTTTCCTCTCTCCATAGAGTTGTTGTTAACACATACTTATTATGAAATCCAAAGAGAAGCGTTTTCAATGTCATCGGGCCACAATCTTCTACATGATTTTTTTGTCTTCCTTGTTCCTTCCAAGACTGCTCTAAGAAACGTACTAACCAAGTTCTTTTGTAGGGCACTAAGGCCATTTCTGCATAGGCTGACTGACAGATTACTGAGGCATTCTCCTCATTAATGACTATAATATCCTAATGGATTTCCTAGGAACTATTTTCAAAAACACTAGGTTTAGCTTCATAAGTTTCTGCGGAGTGCGGAGGAAAGTCTAGAACTGTAAATTGATTTGGGGAATCGTCTAGAATTATTTACACATTGGGTTGTTCATTAGATTGCAAAGGAGAAGTGGGTTGGCTTATGGAGGATGCCCTAGGGAGATGTCCTCTCATCCTAGGACTCCTTCACATAGGGGTCTCTATAATTTTTATAGCCTTTTCTTTAGTAGTCTTCTTCAGCTTCTCTACTGCAGGAACCGACTTCCTTTTCTTCCCCTTCGAAGAAGTAGGGATTTGTGGTTTGGCTGCAGGAACTGAAGGTTCTTACTCTAATTTTAATTTTCCTTTGGTTCAGGAAGAAGTAGCTACATTTCTCTCATGAGCAGGTAAGGGCACATTTCCTTGAAGATTTATAGTTTCTGCCCCTTGGGTATCTTTTTCAATGGCTGGGTCAATTAGTATTACATTATCATGACCAATTTGCTCATTAGGGTTAACCTATGGTTGTAGGGTTTTGTGATAGACAAACTCCAACCATGCCATGGGAGAGGCATCCCTAAGAGATCTTTCTATTAACATTTTAATTAGGGCCTGGTGGGTAACAAAATTTGCATTCCCTTTTTGGGTCTCTTCAGCACTAATGCATAGCATGTTATATAAAAAATTTGGAACATTTACTACTAGATTATGCCTCACATAACTCAGTAATTTGAAATGATGTTCGTGTAAATTGGAAAATATCCCTTCACATGTGAAATACCTAATAACATGCATGGTCAACTCATCATACGGCAGAGGGATAGACATTCTCTTGCAACCCTATTTGGTAATCTCCAAAGGAGGATCACCTGGTAGGGTGAACTGAGCCCTTGCTGATCTAGCATCATGAACATCAGGGTAATGTTCTTTAACCGTTGGTAATCTAGTAACTTCTACAATTTTCTCCTTTGTCGCGACCACTGTTAATCCCCACACAGCTTCCTGACCTTCTTCAAATGTACTCACAAATTCCACTGTTGAGTCCTCATCAAATTATGTTAACCTTAGGAAATACCCTAACCAGCCGCATGCATTGAATCTTCTGACCACTTCAACATCTGAGAGTAACACACCATGTGCTACCAGCTTGTATCTCTATAATTGGCCTCCCATCTATGATTTACTAATTTGAATCTGCCTTCTCAGCAGTAGGCAGATGCCTTATTCCTTATTTGAATTTTAGACTACCCATTTTTTTAACAAACGACTATGAGCTTTCTCCGAAATTTCTCTATTTTTCTTGGCATGAACAGTGGTGATGAATTAAAATAGGAGAAATTATAATCTTTACTGAGGGTTTTCACTTAACTTAATTATAAGTCACATCAAGTCTGACAATCATGCAAGATTTAGGAATAAAAGTATGACAGTTGTGCGATATAAAACTTAGAACTTTAATGAGACAAGGCTAAGTACAAATTTGAGGTGACAAAAGATCTTTCATGTGTAAATAGAAATGACAGTTTGGAATTAATACACTTCCCTCCCCACCAAATAACATTGACAAGTGTCCACACTTGGTAGACATGGTATGAGGGATGGAACTGGCATAATGTCGTAATGATATATGTATTGCAGTACTAGATACAATCATCGAAATCTATGCGCTAAAAATGGAAAAAAATTGAAAAGCGTGTACTTGTCATTTGATCTTTGCACATGTCAAAAAAGGTGGCAAGAGTGGTAGGAAAGTGGTGGCGGCTTACGTCAGTGTACCTGGCTACTTATTGAAAGATTTTAAAGGAAAAATGATGATGACATGGAAGGTTGGTGGGTGGTAGATTAAAGAAATGAGATGAGTTGGAAAGAAGAAATAGAAAGTGAAAGGAGGAATGTACTTCATGTAAACACAAAGAATTTATTATGGACATGGTCGATGGATTTTTACTGAAGAGCTACAGGAAGAAGGTTCGCACCCTCTGCTGCAGGAAGTGTTACTTGTTGCTCATTTAATTTTTGTTGTTTGAATTGTTGTAGGAAGTCTTCTTTTGTTTGGGGTTGGTGATAAAACTTTAGCCGGTGTCCATTGACTAGTAGCTTGAAGTGTAACAGATCAATTGTGGTCAACTGGATGGCTCCATTGGTGAAAACATGGCTTATTTCATATGGCCCCAACCATCTTGTCTGCAACTTGCATGGTATTTCTTTGAATCTTTAATCATTCAGCAATGCCTAGTCTCCAACTTGAAATTGTTTGCTCTTGATATGTGGGTCATGCCATTTCTTCCTTTGTTTCTGGACTAGATCAGTTCTCTCTAGTGCAGATTTATGCATTTCATCTAGGGAATTGAGATGCAGTAATCATTCCTTCTGTGCTGCAGGAAGATCGATATTTAACTGTAGTGTTGTCCTGAGTGTTTTTTGTTCAAATTCAACTGGTAGCATAGCTATTTTTCCATACAATAGTTCAAATAGAGTGAATCTTGTAGTTGTCTTCCAAGTTTTTCTATACACCCAAACAGCTTCTGATAGTCATCTGCTCCAGTCCCGGCAATGCAGATGAACTGTCTTTTTTAAGATGACTTCTATTTCCTGATTTGCAACTTCACCCTGTCCATTGGCTTGAGGGTGATAAGGGCTAGACTTCCTATGTATGATATTGTATTCATTCATGAGCTCTGTTATTAAAGTGGAAGTGAATTGGGCACCTTGGTCAGTTACAAGTTCTCTCGATACTCCATATCTTGTGAAAATCTCATCATATAAAAATTCTACAACTTTATGGTCTCCGACATGTTTCATAGCTTTTACTTCGACCCATTTGGTCAAATAATTAGTGCACACCAAGATGTAAGACTTCCCATTGGATGGAGGGTCTATTGGACCAATGAAGTCCATACCCCATTTGTCAAATGGAGTGACCACCACTTGTGGATTTAATGGCATTTTATCAGACTTAGTCAGTCGACCCATTGTTTGACATTTGTCACATTTTCTTGTATAGCTAGTTGCATCCTTGTGAAGTGTAGGCCAATAATATCTGGTTGTTAAAATATTTTGGGCTATTCTTTTTGCTGCAAAGTGTCCCCCACATGGTTCATTATGATAGGCATGGAGAATGTCATATGTCTCATCTTCTCTCACACATCTACGCATTACTTGATCAGGTCTAGTGTAAAACAACATGTTATCAATCCAAGAGAAATTAAAACTTTTTTCAACCAGTAGTCTTCTTTCTTTCTAAGAAAAATGTGTTGGAACTTTGTTAGCTACAAGGTAATTAGATTTGTCAACATACCACAGACTTTGGACAGAAATATGAAACAAATGATCATCTAGAAATGCACCATTTATTAGAGTAGTATCTTGTTTTGTATGGTGGATTCTTGACAGATAATTAGCTACTACACTTGCCTTGCCAGGCTTGTCAACTATAGTAATGTCAAATTCCTGCAAAAGAAGAAGCCATCTTTCTAACCTGCCTATGATAGCAGGTTTGTTCATGAGATATTTTATTGCTGCATGGTCAGTATGAACAAAAATAGGATAGCCAGTTATGTAATGACGGAATTTGTTCAAGGTATATACTACTGCTAGTAATTATTTCTCTGTCATTATGTAGTTTAACTCTGGTCCATGGAGGCTTTTGCTAATGTAGTAAATTGCATTTTCTAGGTTACTAGAATTTTGTCCTAGGACAACACCTATTGCATATTCTGAAGCATCTGTATGAATGTGAAATGGCAAAGTCCAATTAGGACCCCTAAGTATGGGTGCAGTGGTTAACATTTTCTTAAGTTGTAGGAAGGATTCATCACATTCTTTTGTCCTGTTAAATTCAGCCTCTTTAGTAAGAAAAGTATACAGAGGACTAGCTATTTGACTAAAAAAATTTATAAACCTTCTATAGTAGCTAGCATGTCCTAGGAAAGACCTAACATCTTTCTACTTTATAGGAATAGGCAATGTTAGAATTACCTCTATTTTGCAAGATCTACCTGGATTCCAGCTTCAGATATAAAATTTCCTAGCACTATGCCTTCTTGCATCATCATGAAACATTTGTCACTATTGAGAGACAAATTGTGTTCCTAACATCTGATTAGCACTCTTTCCAAATTCTTCAGGACTTCCTCAAAGGTGACTCCAAATGTAGTAAAGTCATCCATATATATCTCCATACAATCATGTGATGTATAAGCAAAAGTGCTGATTATAGCTCTCTGGAAAGTAGCTGGTGCATTCCATAGGCCAAATGGTAATATAGAATAGGCATGTGTACCCTAGGGGCATGTGAATGTAGTCTTATCCTGATCTTCTAGAGCAATGCTGATCTGGTTGTAACCACTGTATCCATCCAGAAAGGATAAATATTTCTTACTAGCCAAAGTGTCTAGGACATGATCAATAAAGGATAAAGGAAAATGATCCTTCTTTGTGGCATTATTCAGCTCTCTATAATCCACACATAATCACCATTTCCCCCCTTTCTTAGGTACAATGACTAACGGTGATACCCACTTTCTATAAGAGATTGGATAGATGAAACTAGCATCTAGTAATTTTTGTAATTCACTTTTGACTATCTCTCTCAATGCTGGATTTATCCTTCTTTAAGGCTGGCGTAGTGATAAGCTGCCATCATTAATGTAGACCCTATGGGTACAGAGCTTTGGGTTCAATCATAGCATGTCTCCATAATTCCAAGCAAAGGATTTCTCATGTTTACACAAGAGTTTAGTTAACAGTTCCATTTGTTGAAGTGGCAACTTATTGTTTACATGGAGGTTATGACCAGGGAAAATTCCCATAGTAGTTGTTAGCTCTACCATTGACATCTCAGGTACTGGGTTTGTAGCTATTTCACATGGTAACAATTGGCTAATTATTTTAGGGCTTGCTAGAAAGACATAGTCTTCATAGGTACATAGCTACAGAATAACACTTTTAGAAACGTCTTTTTGTACTATACACTCATTGGTAAGAATACTCTGTATTACATCATCTTCCTCTTGCATTTTTAGAAAAGACCTTCTATGAATCATCATAAGCTGAGCAATAGAATCTACCTCTTCTTCCTCATCTCCTAGTTCTAGCCAAATGGGATCCTTCAAATATGACTAAGGTTGTGCAGGAGGATAGAGTGCTATTTTCTTTATTGCCTGGCCATTTGAAATTGTCATACTCCCTAGTCTGCAACTAATTTTTGCATCAGTGGTGGCTAACCAAGGTCTCCCCAAGATGACTAGATAGCCAGCAAAGTTTACTTTTGGTGATAAGATGAGAAAATCAGTAGGGTATTCCCATGAGTCTAGGGTAACTACCACATCTTCTACAAGACCATCTGGAGTGACTATTGAACTATAAACAAGTTGTAATATTGTTGGTGTTGTTCTTAAGCCTTCTATACTTAGTCTGTGCATTGTATCTTTGGTCATCACATTAATGGCTGCCCCCAAATCAACTAAAGCATTTTTAACAGATTGTCCATTAACTATCAAGTCAACTACTGGACTTCTAGGGTCTGAATACTTGGGTATAACTACCTTCCCCAACATGATATCCGCAAGTTGCCTTATGACATGAACTATTTGAGGGTCTTTCTTCTTCCTCCCATGTTTTTTAAGGCATGCATCCTTAATTTCTTTCCCATAGATAGGAACATCTTTGATAGCTTGAAACAGAGGTATTTGGATGTGCATATTTTTTAGCTGCTCAAGAATATCAAAAGGCATTTCCTCTTGGGATATAGGTTTTTATATTTTGAGCCTTTGTGGAAAAGGAGGTTCAACTGAGGTTTCATCATTAGTTTTGCTTGATTTTTTAGTTGATTGGGTGGTATTTTGCAATATAGCCTCTGTAAGAGGTGCTAATGTTGCAGGAGTGTATGCAACTTCTATGATAATAGGATGTTCGGGTGCAGGCAGAGTAGTACTTGACCTCAAATGTATGTCAGATATCTCTAGAGCGTAAGCAGGATACTGTTGTGTATCAGTAGTATACATTGGCTGCTACTATTTCTTGCTATTTGGATTTGGTTATAGCTGAGCAGGCAATTACATTTGCTTTGGATTGGTACTAGTGGATGCAGGAGGTGGCATTATTGCAGGAGGTGGCACTGGTGGCAGTAATTATGGAAAAGCAGGATTTTGGTTAGGCCACTATGGAGGTCTCCTCCATTGATTATTTTTCTACCAATTCCCTTGTGGTGGTTGCCATTAGTTTTGCTGGTTAGGCCACTAGTTATTTTTCTGGTTAGGCCACTTGTTATTTTTCTAGTTAGGCCACTGGTTATTCCAGGTTGGCTGAGAGTACTGAGGAATATTCTAATAACTTTGGTTTTTCCATTGACTATTGTAAGGATTTGAAAATTGCAATGGGTCTTGAGGCATACCTTTTCATGGTGCCCATGGGCGACATTGAGAAAAAAAGAACACTTGCTCTTTATCTCCTTATATCTTCATGTACTCAGTAGGCAAATGTTGATTTTCCAGGTTCACCACCAGCTTGCACTCGCAGTCTTTCTTTTGTTTCCAGCAATGAGGGCAATATTCAGCCAACTACAATTCTGCGTCTACATGTTTCTTCTTGGTAGTCATGGTGTTGAGATCTGTGGCAACATCATTAATGATGTCTTTCTTTAAATCTACTAGCAAGTTAGATATCTTCAACTTAGAAACACCTGAACTGCTCCCTTTAATTGATTTAGACCAATATCCTCTGCTTTTCTTCCCAGTTGATCTGGAGTAGTTGAGACAAATTTTCTTGAGATCACCCTAAGAAGATTGGGATATGTCCCAACTAGCCATGAGGTCCAATGCTTCTAGAAAGTTGTTGTTCACTCCTCTCAAGAAGACTAGTTTCTGTGAATCCTCCGCCAGAACATGTTGGGGATTCTTCTGCATGGTGTATAAAAAAAGTGAAACATAGTCCTCCAAATTTTCATCCTCCTTCTGCGACATTCTAAAAATTTCATCTCCCCTTGGGTCACTCACCTTGCAATATTCTTTGTATTTCTCTAGAAATAGGGTCTGCATCTAATCCCATGTACCTGCAGCATTTGCTCCTAATCCCATGAACCATCGTAAGGCTAACTCTTTCAGTGTTGTTGGATATAGCTTGAGTTTGTCGGCATTAGAGTTATAATCAAAGCTATGATAGAGGATGTCGAACTCAAACATAAAGGTGTTAGGATCTTTGGTTATTAGCCCATAAAATTTTGGAAGTGCAGCTGAGATTATATTCTTGAGGTTAGTATTATTTATAAAGTTTGGTAGAGGAAATGGGAAAGTAGCATGTGTCATTACTGGAGGTATCAGGGGTGGTACTTGCTGTTGGAAAGGAATATTAGCCACAAGATTGTTATTAGCAGGTACATTTGGGTCAAAATTATTGAGAAAGCTGGCCAAGATTTTAGCAAAACATCGGAGACCACTTATATAAAAAGACCCTTCTCCAGCAGTAGATGCTACAGGAAACTCAAGACTTGCATCAACAAAAGGAAACTCAACTTCTTCAGCTTGCTCTTTCAAATTCACAGATTCTCCTGGAAGAAATTGGCAATATTTGTCTCTTCTTCTTCCCCTTCGATGCATGCAAATGAATTCTTCACACTGGTGAAGCAAATTTAGGACCACAAACCACTAAACTAACTCAAATAATGAAAAAAAATGACTCAGAAGGTTTCTTAGCTTGACACCATCCCCAACAGCGACGCAAAAAATGGACCACCTCAGAATAGGTGCTTAGTAATCATGCCCAAAGCCTCTCTTAGGAATAGTTTATTCAATCTAAGGATCACTTCTCCCACCATGAGGTGCATTTATCTTGTCAACCCAGGGACGTATACTTGAAATGGTACGGCACAGTATGTGCACTAAGTTCCTTAAGGAGCCATTTTACCTATGCTACAGGAAATTAAAATACATGAAAGGAATCTATACTAGGGCTACAAAAAGGGAAACACATGTAGTCCTTACTAAAATGAATGCTACAACATGAAAACTCTACTTAAATATATTCTTTCAATCTAGAGCATTCACTATAGCTATCATTGCAGGTGCTGCAAGAACATTCACAAAGTACAATGCTGCAGGAAGAAACTGTAATCTTATATCTAGAATACTAGAAATGTGGAAAGTAAATCTATTCTACTTCTACTCTAATCCACCTACCAAGTGGGCCCCCTTGGTTGGCTTCTGCTAATCTATGAACACAGAATATGAACCAAGAGTTATTTCATTATCTTTGAAAACTGATTACATGAGAATAACACATGAAACTAAAAATGAACTTGCTGTGCAAGATACAATCAAAACATTGTATTCCTTTCGAAAAACCAAACTTCAAAACAAAAAATCTCCTCCCTATAAATAGAGGATTGAATTCTTTATTCAAAAATAGAAAAGGAACTAACTAACTAAAATGATACCAAAGAAAGAGAACAAGAAGTGCAATGGCCCACGACATGCACAATGAAGTCTGGGCGATCAAATTAACATGCTGGTAATACAAAGGGAATATAGCAGAGCTAAATTTATGCATCTCTGAAATAGTGGCTCTTGATTTGCGGTAGCCGTGTCTTCTGATGCCATGATGGCTTATCCTCTCAAATCTTGTCTTTACGTCATCCTTCAATGTTTTCGACCACTCCCAGCGACTCCTACTTCCTGGCAAGATTAGTTAATATGCAAAAGATATTCATGCAAGCAGCTTATCAAATTAACCCAGATGTTAGAACACATATTCTAATTATTATATGAAATACTGCAACATATATATAATATTGGCATAATATGACATATCTATTCCACCCATGGATTAATGGTTCTTTCTGTACTTAAAAAAAGTTCAACTAACTAAAAGTTCACAATTGTTCTGATAATACTTGAAAACAAAGTGCAAGGATTAATATAATAAAGATAGTAAAATAGGCTCATCAACACCAATGAATGGCTCTGATTTCTTTCTTTGTGTTTATAATAACTAGTTGGATATTATAAGATCATCCTATTTTGATTTTGGATCCACTTGTTTGGTCAAGGATCTCATAGGCATTCTTATAAGCCTAAAGATGCCTTAGTCCATTAGGATCATTATTTAGCTTTAAGTTGCTTTAGGTGTGATTTTATGTTTTTATGAGTTCTTAGTGTTGAATTCATGTGATTCATGTCATTTTGATCTTATTATGATGGTTTGATAGGTTAGAATCCATTTAGAAGCCCAAAAGTTGCAAAAAGACAAAAAGTTGCAAAATGTTGCAAAAGATGTAAATGTTGCTCATGCAACTCCAAAAGTGTTGCTCGAGAGTTGCAAGAAAGAATTCCAATAGTCACCAAGGGATTTGGATTGATTTCACTTCACATACGAAGTGTTTTTAAGTCATTACTTTGAACCTAAGTGGTTAGAAGTTGGGTGTTGAAGTTCTGATGCAATTTTAAAGGAAGATGAAGGGTTTTATGAGCATTTTTGAGTTGTACGGCCATGTCTGGTATCATCCTTATAAATCAAGTTCATGTTTTGAAGTCCAGGAAGAGGATTATTAGGAAGCCATTTCAAAAATGAAGTCCTAACTTGCATTTGAACCGGTTAAATTCATCACCCTTCTAGAAAATGCAAGTTATGATGGCATATTTATGGATTTCTAAAGTTCACAGTGTGGCTTGAAGGGAAAGGTATGATTGCATCAAGCCCTAGGCTGAATATATTAATGTATTTAGCCAGGATTGGAAGTAATTACATTGGTATTTGAAGAATTGAATAGTTTAAGGGTAACTAGTGGTGGATTTGAGTTGTTTTGAGCTAGTGAAGAAGTTCTAAGTCCCTGCACCTATTTCATATACCCACCTTCTAACACTTTCTTTTGAAACCAAACCTAGTCTAGCCAATTTGGTCTAAGAACTTTGTAAGGGTTAGGTGTTGCAGGAGTGGAGTTAGAAACCAAGGATTTGGGGATCTTAATAAATTCCAAAAGGGTGTCTGAATCTACCCTTAGTTTCCTTATATTTCATCTTGAAGAAAAGTTAAGCCTAGAAAATTAGTGGACTAGACCTACAAGGAATTCTAGGACAGTCATTGATAGGTACAATATAGAAGTTGGAGAGTCAATCTGAGGGTTGAGTCCCTATCCTTACACCATAAGTAAGGTTTCCCAATCACTAGTTGGGGTTTGTGAAGCCACTGGTGTAGATTTACATATTTACTAGTGTAGATTTATAGTAAGGTTTCCCAATCACTAGTTGGGGTTTGTGAAGCCACTGGGGTTTGTGAACCACACTTTTCACTATCACCTCTGCATTAAGGTGCACTATGAAAAATTGGGCAGCAATTTTTGGATAGAGATATCTCAGACCTCGTGAGATATATCAGAGATCTGTGAAGTATACAAGGACTATCTTGGAAAGTTCTACAAGGGTGTGGCTCAATGTTGGGAGATTCCACTCGGATTCCATTTGGAAACCCGATCTCAATTGTTGCAAAAAGTTGTATTTTTTCTCAGTTGAAATTCGCTCAATGGCACAACTTTCAAACCGTTCATCCTAGGATTAAACCATCTGATCTGTTAGCTCTAATTGGCCATTTGAACCCATTTACAAACTAGAGGCAATTGTTAAGTCTTGGAGAAAGTGTGGAATGATATTCAAAGTTGATTCAAGGTGCTAGAGGCAAGGGGTAGGTCTTCTCATTAATTTTATGCAAATGGAGCCTATGGTGCATTTGGGGGTTCCCAAGGTCATTTTCTATATCTTTGAAATGATAGACCTCTTATAGACCTTAATAGTTGTCAAACCAATTGCCTCTACATCATTAGGTATGCAGATTTGGAGACTATTAGTCCAGTTGCGGTCTATTATGCCTATTACTTGGGTTAGACAAAAGATTTTTGAGGTAGTTTGTTTGGAAAAGATTAGATCTATTACACATGAAAATACATGACAAAGATATAATATGGAAATGAACATACATACAACACATGAAAAAGATGTAGTATGGAAATAATACATACATACAACGCATGGAAAAGATATAATATGAAAATGAAGATACATACATAAATACAATGCATGACAAAGATATAATATGAAAATAATACATACATACAAAACATGACAATGATATAATATGGAAATGATACATACATGGAACACATAAAAAAGATAAAATAACCAGAAATGAACATGTCGATATGTATATATGAAATTGTTTTGTACAATAATGTGGCACATGTACCATCTCAAAATAGTTGCAAAATCAACATATCTATATATAATGTGGCATACACCATCTCAAAATGTGCCATATGGCATCTCAAAATAAGTTCAACTAAAAATATTTCTAGTAAATCCTATTCTACTCGTGGATAATCAAATTAAGCCTCTTTGAAGTACTCTTTGGTTATGATGGATCCTACATTCAAACACAAAGGTGAAACTCTGAGTTAGATTACTTAATTTATATGGTTTCTACAAATAAAAATAAAAATTCAAAATCATAGTCAACAACAATAAATAAATAGATTTTAAAATTGAACTCTCATTTACCTCTCCTCTATGTCTCTTAATGGGGCCAGTTTACCTAACATATGTCCTTGGTAGCGAAGGGACAATGTCACCAATGTCAACTCCGACCTGTATATATTTGTGAACATGAGATTGATCTATGATTTATACTATTTAATGTTTAATCCTTGGTAGAAAATATATGTTTACAAAATAATTGAATTAACATTAAAACTTACCTATATTGAACTTTCTTTAGGCAATGTCAGTTGGGTCATCAATGATACAAACCCTTCATGTTGTACCTCCCTCAAACTAGGGGTGACCTACAAAATTTAAACATATACTTAATACAATCATGACTTGATCATATTATATATCCTTAGTAGTAAAATACAAACAAATAAATTTAGAAATATACATACCATGGGGATATCACTGCAAATTGAGATGCATGTGACTCTACCATGGTGAACCACTCTCAGGACATTGTCAGAAACAACCCTCTATCAAATAAACCATGTAAATTAAAAATGAGTACACAGAGGTGACAAAAATACATGTATGCATAAAAAATCTAACATACTTAATTACCTCCCCCTTGTCAATATCAGATGCATGAATCCCTTCACATTGTCCCCCAGTGGCAACTGGTGAAACCTACACTAGTATGTAATAAGATGATCATTAAAATTAGAAAACACATGTATATACTATTATAAAAAAGGAAACCAATGAGTACATTAAAAAATAAGTACCGTGGAAGTGTCAAGGCCAAATTAAATGGCCAAAATCATGGAACCCTCCACCTATGCCATCTCCTCCTCTGTCATCAATTGAACATAAATGGAACACATACAAAAACATAAGTGGGAAATCATTATAAGAAACAAATTATACTAAAAATATGAATGTTGAAAATTAAATACAATCTAACAAGTTAACTATTTACTCTTACCATAACAGTAGGAGTCCATGGCTCTACATGCCCCTAATCCACATCTCCATGAGCTTCTTTAGTGCCTATAGTGTGTTGTGTAGTATCATCCACCTCGAAGACATAGTTATATGCATCACTATCATTCAAGGGACCCAAGCATATATTCTTGCACATAATGCAAGTGTGGGGAACAAACATGTGAGCTTATGAAGGATATGGAAGGGCAAGAATCATCAGCACGAGGAGCCAATAATTCCACACTTTGCCTAACTAGTAGACCACTCAAGGTGTGAATGGCTTGAGTAGTATGTGAGGCGGCCTCAGCAATAATATCAGGATGTTGCATTGTAGGAGGTAGTGAAATCTTACGAGGGGAGACATATGTGTGGGATTTCACCCAGTGTGCCCATGACCTATACTGAGGAGCACCTATGTCTATGCACTGGTTTGGTCTCATGCTCCAATAATTTACCTTGTGATCGAGCACAAATTCAGCATATAATTTTCTTAAAATGGGGCATCCAAATTGTTGTGGGGTGGCCTATCAAAAACCATCCACTAGTGGTCCCAAACGTGGTCACAAATTACATCACTTGTGCACCATTTAATTGATAAATTGGTCTTTTAGGGTCCACTTTTAAACCAATTTTTGGGATCCACAAAAAGGTTACATATGCCATGTTTTTTATATATTTAGGTTCATAACTTGATCATAATCAAGTCCATCATCATTCTCGGTGTGCATGAATCGCGCCAAAGAACTCTAGCACTATATTTCTCTATGATTTTCTCCATGTTTTCAATAATGGAGTTCAATATGGAAAACATGGGGCATAGTGTGGGGATATTAGCATATGTAGTCTGATATCCTCTAAGCTATTTTAGATTGCCTCTTATAAGATTCTCTAAAGGTTGAGTGTTTGAGACTGGTTGGCCTTCTGAAGGTGGGGGGTTGTTTGGAGGTTGTTCTAAATTATTAAGAGGGTCATTAGAAGGGTTTTCTGATTGGTTTGAGTCCATGTCTAATTACAATTAAAACAAAAAATATCCAATTATAATCAATTTCAAAAAATATGATAAACTATATCAATTAAACCCTAGTTTTTTATAAAAACAAACTACAAATTTCAATTAAAAAACAAAAAACAAAACTAACAAATTTTACATACCTGTTCAATTTGGAGATATTTCTCAAACAGGAAAATCAGATATCAGATAGGTTTTGAATATCTGAAACCTTGGGCTATGTTTGACATTTTCATAATGAAAATTGAGAACGCAGCTTGTAGGCCTTAAAACTAATTTTTATTGGCAAATATCAGATATCCAATATAAAATTGGATATTTCATATTATCGAATATCCGATTAGGCTTGTGCTTTGGCTTTTGGTTTGGTCAGGTACCAGAAGCTCGGGCCTACTAAAAAGGAAACAAACTTTTTAGTGCACTTTTGGATAAGTGAAAAGGAGGATTTTTACAGATCACCAAATTTTGGTATACCATGATCCTACACGTATCCCAATTAATATTAAGCTAAAGGGAGAAGAGGTTTCTGGTGAGGATCGCTCATCTATGCCGGAGACTCCCTTCCAAACTCATAGTAGGAATGAGTCTAAAACTTAACTAGAGGACTCTAAAGAAGAGACTTTGTGGGCCTCGGTTAATAGAAGAGGAAAAAATGAGGGGAGGTTCCTCAGGGGGGATTCTTCACAAGAATCAAGAAAAGTGAGAAAGTAGATGTTGGTAACATTAAGAAAAAACAAGGAAGAACATCTCTGAAGGCTTCTCGAGAGAAAAAAAACATGCAGGATATAGCACATGGAAGACAACTTACCATCCATGATGCCTTATCCCCTGGTAAATATGAAGATAATTTCATGGAATATTAGAGGGCTTAATGTGCCTCATAAGAAGGATGTTCTTTGTAACCTTTTCAGAGAGCACAAGCCTGATATTGTTGTAATTCACCCAAATAAGATGAGTAAGGACAAAGTAAAAAAGATAAAGCTCTTTAAGAATTTTGGTGTTTAGGGTATTAGCTCTAAAGGAGATTCTAGAGGGACTGCTCTTTTTCTTTGGAATCAAAATTTTATTAAAGGTATTTTAGTTGTTGAAAAATATAAATTGGTTTCTATAATGTTTCATAATATTAGAGATGACTTTTTTTGGGTGATTTCTAATATTTATGCTCCAAATTCTATGTCTGGTAGAGCTAAATGATGGGCCAAGATTTCTGATTGTAGAGACAAATTCCCTAATATTTTTTGGATGATTATGGGGGATTTTAATACCCCTCTTATAGATGATGAGAATTATGATGGGATGCCCACTCATGTATATGGGAGACTAGAACTTATGGATTTTATAAACCATCAGGCTCTTTTTGATGTTGATCTTCAAGGTATCAGTTATACTTTGTCTAATATAAGAGTGGATAAGGATCACATCTAGGTTTTTTTGGGATAGGGCTCTGATTTCTAATGAATTGATTGCTATATATTTTTACACTTTATCCTCTATTGCTAAGATCAGATCTAACCATTACCCTATTTCTTTGTTGGTTGATCTTATTAATTGTAAGTTGGATTTGAGAAAATGTGGCTCTCTCATCCTTCTCTAGATTAGAACATCAAGGATTGGTGGAATTCTAAGGTGGATGGGTCATCTATGTATAGATTTGCTAAGAAGCTAAGGATTGTAAAGGACAAAGTTAAAAATTGGAACAAGGAAATATTTGGCATCATCTTTCTCATGAAATCTGATGTCTAGTTGGAATTGAAGGATATCCATGACAAAATCAAACTAGAGGGCCTTTCTACTAATCTAAGGGAGAAAAAATCTAATGTTCTTACTAAATACCATGATCTCATTGTCAAAGAAGAAGTCATCTAGAGGAGAATATCCAGAGCCTTGTGGTTGGCTGAGGGGGATAAGAATAAAAAATACTTTCACTTGACTACCCTTAAGCACAGAGGGGCCAACCTAATTTCTTTCTTATCTTACAAGAGAGGTGAAATTGATAAAGAGGATGATATTAGAAATGAAGCTATAAGGTAATTTTCCAATCTCCTTTCTTCAGATCATATTCTTGATGCTTTGGAGCGGGAAAAAATTACTAATACTCTTCCTAGTATTATTAATCAAGATCCTAATAAGGCCCTAACTTATATTCCTTCTAATAATAAAATTAGAAATGTTGTCTTTTATTTTGAGCATGAGAAGTCACCATGTCCAGATGGGTGTTCAATGTTATTTTTTTCAAAAATTATGGCATATTGTTGAAAAAAACATTTCTAATGTGATCAAAGAATTATTTGGATCTAAGAGTCTTCTTAAATAGATTAATGCTAATTTCATTGTGCTCATTCCTAAGGTCCTTGGGGAAGATTCACTAGATAATTTTAGACCTATTAGCATATGTAACTCTTTTTATAAGATTATTTCTAAAGTCTTAACCACTAGAATATTGGCTATTCTTCCACAAATAATTTCACCCCAGCAAAATGGGTTTGTTCCAGGTAAGTAGATTCTTGATTCCATAATGGTTGTTCATGAGAATATCCATTCTTTTCAAACAACTAAGAAGCAAGGATTTTTATCTTAAGTTGGATCTTTATAAATATTTCAACATGGTGGATTGGGCTTTTCTTGTCAAAATTCTATTGGCTTTTGGTTTTGAAGACATAGTGATTCAAATTTTGTACCAGTTGGTTTGTACTACTAGTGTTGTTATCATTATTAATGGATCCCCATATCAGTTCTTCAACCCTATAAGGATGTTTGGAAGGGATATGTAATATCTCCTATTCTTTTTACAATCATGGTGGAGAGCTTGGGGAGATACATCTAGAAATTTGTTGCTGAAGGAAAACTTCTAGGTTTCGAGACCACCTCTTCTAGTCTGATTTTCTCTCATGAGAAATTTGTGGACGACATTATCACCATGGGAGAAATGAGAGTGAAAGAAGCTAAAAATATTAAATCAGAACTAAATACCTATGAGGCGACTATGAGATAGAGGATATAGTTGAATAAAAGTTCTTTGTTCTTTGTCAATAACCCGTTGGATAGGAAAAATTTTATTGAAATGATTTTGGGATGTAAAATTGTGGAGCTTCCCTCTACCTATATTGGTCTTCCTTTGGGTCTCAATCTGCCTAACTCCTTTTGGACCCAAATGCTAGACATATTCAATAGAAATATGGTTGGATGGAAAGGGGATTTTTTGAGTCTCGCTGGAAAAGTTCTCCTCCTCAAATCAACCCACTAGAACGTTCATGTTTATGCTCTTAGCCTATTTTAAATCCCTTATAAATTTGTTGAGGCCATTGAAAAGATTCAAAAATGCTTTTTGTGGTCTAGAGTTGAAGAAAGAAAATTTATTCCTCTCCTTGCTTTGGAAAATGTTTGCAAACCAAAAAATCAGGGAGGTTTGGGGATAAGAACTATTAAATAGATTAACAAAACTCTTTTAGCCAAACAAATTTGGAGATTCTTTGGAGAAGAAAAAAAAAAGGAGCTCTATTTGGAAAAAAAAAGTCTCTCCATACTCAGCCTTCCGAGGAAGAATTTTTTTATTTTGACTTTTCCATAAATGGCTCTAATATTTGGAACTCAGTTCTGAAGGCTAACGATTTGGCTTCTTTTGGTAGAATGTGGAAATTATGTGATGATTGTAAAATCATATTTTGGGAGGATTTTTGGTTGATGGATAAACCCATGGTTGAAATTCAGAACTTAATTCTCTGGAGAGACATTTTTAAAAACATATTTGGGGTGTTTGTCAAGGACTACTGGAGAAATAAAAATGGGTTTATCTTTCTCAGAGTGATCATTCTCTCTTGGGCATTGATATTATTCTTTCCTCTAAGTTCATCTCTGCTAGTTTGAAGGATTAAATTTTTTAGGGAAGGAATCCTTATGGAAAGTATTTGTTGGCTTCGGCTATATCTTTAAAAATGGAGACTTTGGTTCCCTATCCGTTCTTGGTATTTGCCTGGATGAAGAAACCTATTCCCAAAATTAATATTTTCTTTTGTTTGTTTCTTCAGAATAATCCCCTTACTTTGGATAATCTTTGTATAAGGGGATTATATTTTCCTAACAGATGTTTTCTTTACTGTAGGGATGCAAAATCTTCTCTTCATTTGCATATCGACTGTAGATTTTCTTCCCATGCTTGGTCTTCCATTTTTTAGAAGTGGAATTTATGCTATATATTCCCTAACTCTCTGGAGGATTTTTTCAATCAGTGGAAATGTCCTAGCTCAAATCAAAGGTCTAAAGATATCTAGGAACTGACTTCTCCTCTCTTGATTTGGAACATTTGGAAGGAACACAATAGTATGATATTTATAGAGAAATTTTCTAATCCTGTTATTGTGGAAAACAAAACCTTTAGGAGTCTATTTGAAATTCTTTATAGTCCTGATAAGGATGGGCCTGATGTTGTCAAGGATTAGGACCAATTATAGAATTTATCTCCCTAATGAAGATCACTTCTAATCCTAGGGAAGGGGTTGTTTGGGTGTTCCCACCTCATGGATAGGTGAAGATCAATTTTAATGGGGCGTCAAAAGGAAATCTTGGTCCTCCTGGATTTGGTTGGGTGATTAAAAACTCTTGCAGCAATTGTATTTCAATTGTGGTGGGTCCTATGGGAATTCAAACTAGTCACCTTGCTAAAGCCATGGGAGTTCTGAAAGCCATCAAGATGGCTAAGTATCTCAATTTTGATAATGTGTGGATTGAGAGGGATTCAAGTAATATTATCAAATGCTTAGATGCAACTAAAAAGGCTTCTTGGACAATTGAAATAATTATCAACAGGGCACGTGAGATCTTGAATTCTTTTAAGAATGTGTACATTTGTCATGCCTACTTGCAAGCGAATATTGTGGCAGATGGTCTTTCCAATTATGGTGTAAAGTTAGATGTAAATAATATTTGGCATGGGGAGAACAATTTGCAAGAAAATATTAATTATCTAATAAGTTTTGACATGACTCATGGAAAATAGGGAAAGATAATTTTTAATGATGGAAATAAAAATAATGACGCTAATCCCTAAAATTTGTATGGATATGTGCCATTATGCAGGTGAAAGAGATATTAATTATATACCTTCACATGCTTTGTGGGTGTATTTACCTACAATAATTGGTATTCTTTGTGCTTTAGCTTGCTACAATTGTGATTTGATATTTAATCATGTGAAAGACTGGAACCTAGTGGAGAAAATGGGTGGTGATCTTAGAAAAGATGAACCTGATGAGTACAATAAGTGGACCTGAATGAGCCTCAAGTTTGGAGATAATTGTGTAAGAGGAGGTTCACTCCATTTTTGAAGCATCTCCATATGTATGGAAAAATAAAAATGAAGGAAGTGGTGGTGAAAATGGTGGAAAATTGAGATAATGGTTCCTTTATCATATTTGGTAGGAAGGTCGAGCTCTCTTCTGACCTTATCGTGCATGATTTTGGACTTCCTAATGAAGGTGTGAATTTTTACTGGCATAGAAAAATCTCTGATAAGGTGGTTAATTCCTTCCCTAAGTCGGATGATGAGAGGGAAATGCTAGATAGGCCTGTGCTGGGTTACTATGATCCGAACAAATGGAAAAAATCTAGAAGCTTGTTCAAACTATTAGTATGGAGTATATCACTATAGATGACCATTTTACTAGGGCACATACCTACCACTTTGTGTTGTTAAACCCCTTGATGTTTAAAAAATGTGCATCTTTTCCTTATTATCTTCGTTTCTCTCTTTCAGATAGTCTGGATAAAAATTGGAAAAATGTAGGATTGTCTATTTTGCATAATGGTCTTATTCTTGTCATTTATGAGCACTGTAAATTTAAAAATAAGGATTTACCGAATTGTCTTTTTTCCCTGGTTAAGGGGAAATGAAGGATGAGGGTTTTTTGGGGAGAGCTTTGTGCATGGATCCTCTAAGGTGGCCAAAAAGATCAAATTTCATGAGGAGGCCAAGAAAACTAAAACCCTTGAGGGAAAAATGGACACAGAGGATGATGGTGATGAAGATTATGTCCTGAAAAAGGACATGGGTTTGGGAAATGAGGAGGTGTATTATGAGGTCAA
The DNA here is from genome assembly GCA_018584345.1 of Thuja plicata. Lineage (NCBI taxonomy): Eukaryota > Viridiplantae > Streptophyta > Pinopsida > Cupressales > Cupressaceae > Thuja > Thuja plicata. The sequence continues at coordinate 353,609 of MU224838.1, read as the reverse complement.
AGAGACTGAAGGGGAGACTAAGTATGGGGAAGAGGAGGATACTGGGGGAGCAGAAAAAAGAGGAGGATATTGGTAAGAAGTAGGAGGATGATGATGACATGTAACTGATTAAATGGTTCACTATATTAAGTTGAGGATGATGCAAGGCATTAAATAAGTTAATGGTTTGTATTTTCATTGATGTCAAATTGATATCATCTGTATGATCATACACATAATGCCAAAGACTTCAGAGAATCAATGGAATAGAGGTTATGCTTTCAACAATGCATAAAAGTCAAGTATTCACTAAGTGACAGAATAGACCAGCGGAGTGCACACCATCAGTAAAGACAAAGATAAAATTCACAGTGATACCCGACGAGCAGAAGACAGTATTGCCCGACGAAGCAGAATCAAAGGATGCCTGATGAAATAAAAATAGTGTTGCCTGACGAGAAAAATCCAATGATGCCTGACGGACAGAGATCCCAAAGCTAACTGAAGTGACACCGACGGAACTGGCAGTTGTCACCAGAAATGAACTATAGAATTGACCGATAGAATAGAGAGATTAGAAAATGACAAAATATCTAGCTGGCAGAGCTAAAGGATAGACTCAACTGGTTGCTTTATTTTCTTTATTGGACAACAGTTAAGTAAGTGATTTGTATAGTTGGCAAGAAGATAACTACAATATAAATCAGGAGTTAAAGCCATAAATCAATTTGGCTGGATTGTTTTTCACACCAAAAAGCAAGAGCCAAGAATTAAGGAATATCATGTCTATTTAAGAGACAAGCATTTTTAATTATTAGAGTGGTCAATAAGCAATTAGATATAGTGGGAGTGAACTAGTAGAAGATGTTGAAGAGAAACTAATGAAGGATTAACTTCATGCAGTCCTGATCAATCAAGCTGAGGGAGAGCTAAAAGATTCTGCAAACACCAATGGATAGAAAAGCACAGCATCACAAAGTAGAAAAATTTAAGTACAAAGGAATTGTACTGATACATTAATCAGAAAGATATTGTAAGTAAATAGATCTGAAAATCTGCAATTCAGTTGCATTAGAAATAGGTCATTTTGTTTTAGTTTAACCATTGAAGCATTAAGTCTCTTAACAGAGTAAGACTTAATAGTCTTTTGTAATTGAGGTATATCCTAACAGATTACCAGAATGTTGACTCATGATAGTAGCACCGGTCTTACCTAAAGCCTATTGACAGTCTAAGAAGGAGGCTAATTCAAGAATGGTAGTAAGATTTGCATAAAGCCTATTGACAGTCATGAGACTGATTCAAGGATGGTACCGTAGATGCCAGATACTAAGTGACAACCTATGTATTGAAAATCCTCTAAAAATTTCACACTTAACAGTGTGTTTGTAACCTTTAACAGGGTTGGCTCCTAACAGGGCTCACTTCAGAAGAGTGAAAATTTGGGGTACCGGTCCTAGTGGTTTTTCCCTTAATAGGGTTTCCACATTAAAATCCTTGTGTTATGTGTGTATGGTTAATTAATTTATTGTTTTACATTCTACATATGTATTTATGGATTGACTCGTATACTCTACATATTTACTGAGTATCAGTAAATATAGTTTACTACTTATCAGTTATCAAGGAGAAACAAGACAGACAAGGTAAACTGACAGACAGTTATTTGTTTTAAGTATTTCAAAGGCATGCATCTTGTAGGGACTTAATAATTGGAGAAGTATTGATTGGTGGATTAAATTGGATAAATTTCTGAGGCCACTGATTCACCCCCCCCTCAGTTATTACAAACAATTGGTATCAGAGCTTGTGTACTTAGAAGGAAGGTTTCAAGACCTAAGTAAAGATCCTAAGATGAACAGACAAGATGTGCCCAAGTTGAACAAGGACAAATTTGCTTCATGGAAAAGTAGGATAAAGCTTCACTTATCAGGCATTGGCAATGATATTACTCAATACTTAGAAACTGAATATGTGTTGCCTACAATACCATTGACAGTGGATCAATTGAGAGTAAAGCATGAACATAACTGCATGGTTATAGAGCTTTCAGCCTCACTCTCTAATGCTGAATTTGAGGATGTCAAAGATTGCAAAAATGCAAAGACAATGTGG
>MU224838.1:331044-348278 GCA_018584345.1 Thuja plicata | reverse complement strand
TCATGTATGTTGTACACACTAGACCAGATATTGCACATGCAGTAGGAATTGTTGCTAGATTTTCTGCTAACCCCAGGGAATCACATATAACTACTGTGAAAAGAATTCTAAGATATCTGAAGAATACAAAGGAATTTGGCTTATGGTATAGAAGATAAGGCAAATTTGAACTAAAAGTGTTTACCAACGCTGATTGGGCTGGAAATCTTGATGACCAAAAGAGCACAACTGGAGGAGCATTCTTTATGGGTGACAGACTTGTCACATAGATTAGTAAGAAGCAAGGATGCATCTCTCAGTCTACTACAGAAGTAGAATATGTTGTTGCTGCTGCAAACTACTCAAATATTGTATTGATCAAATAGCTGCTGGAAGGTATGCATATGAAGATCAAAGAACCAGTAGTTATTTATTGTGACAACACCAGTGCAATAAATATTTCCAAGAATCTAGTCATGCATGCAAATACTAAACACATTGCCATCAAGTATCATTATTTAAGAGAAAAAGTTCAAGAAAAGGAGGTGATACTTGAATATGTGCAATCAAAAGAACAATTGGCTGATATCTTCACCAAGCCACTGCCCAAGGATACATTTGAATACTTGAGGAAAAGACTAGGGGTCAAACCCATGTCTAACAGTCAGTATAAGGACTGGACGCTGCATCAGCCATATATTATTAGAATATCATTCATGATTGATGCAAGCAGAAGATGAACTTCAATTCTACATCTATATATAGAAAGGTATATATCAGAACTAAGCACTAGGGAAGATTAATATATTGATAATGGATAAGGGAAATTCAAGGAATATATTATGGAAAGAAGAAATTGGTTGAAAGAATGTCAAGATATTTGTGAAAATATTTTTTTGGCATTAATGTCAAAGGGAGAGAATGTTTCCATATTATCATCAGAAACTATTGATTATCAGATTACTCCAAACATGGAGAGATCATATCCAAAGGGAGAGCATTGATATAAAAGATGTAAACAAAAGATAGAGACATAAAAGAATTAGAACAATCAAAGAGAGAATTGACACCAACAGAGGTCACAACACATTAGAAGAAGAAAAAGGAAAGCTGCAAGAATCAAATCTAAGATTACACAAAGCTTACCGATGGTCAGACATTTTATCGATTATCAAAACAAACTATTTGGTAATTTGATAAATCTCAACAATTGTATTTCATATTGTATTAGCAATAGTATAGTATGATAATATATTATTTTTCCATCAATGCCAAAGGGAGAGATTGATGACATGTAACTGATTAAATGGTTCACTATATTAAGTTGAAGCTGATGCAAGACATTAAATCAGTTAATGGTTTGTATTGTCATTGATGTTAACTTGATATCATCTGTATGGTCATACACATAATGCCAAAGACTTTAGAGAATCAATGAAATAGAGGTTATGCTTTCAACAATGCATAAAAGTCAAGTATTCACTAAGTGACAGAATACACCAGCAGAGTGCACACCATTGGTAAAGACAGAGATAAAATTTATAGTGATACCTGACGAGCAGAAGACAGTATTGCCCGACGAAGCAGAATCAAAGGATGCCCGACGAGCTAAAAATAGTGTTTCCTGATGAGAAAAATCCAATGATGCCCGACGGACAGAGATCCTGAAGCTAACTGAAGCGACACCGACGGAACTGACAGTTGTCACCGGCGACGAACTACAGAATTGACTGACAGAATAGAGAGATCAGAAAATAACAAAATATCTAGCTGGTAGAGCTAAAGGATAGACTTAAGTGGTTTTTTTATTTGTTTTATTTGAGCACATTTAAGTAAGTGATTTGTAAAATTGGCAAGAAGATAACTATGAGATAAATCAGGAGTTAAAGCCATAAATCAATTTGGCTGGATTATTTTTCATGCCAAAAATCAAGAACCAAGAATTAAGGAATATCATGTTTATTTAAGAGACAAGCATTTTTCATTCTTAGAGTGGTCAATAAGCAATTAGATACATAGGGGAGTGAACTGATAGAAGATGCTGAAGAGAAACTGATGAAGGATTAACTTCATGCAGTCCTGATGAATCAAGTTGAGGGAGAGCTAAAAGATTCTGCAGACACCAACGGATAGAAAAGCACAGCATCACAAAGAAGAAAAAGTTAAGTAAAAAGGAATTGTATTGATACATTGATCAGAAAGATATTGTAAGTAAATAGATCTAAAAATTTGCAATTCAGTTGCATTAGAAATAGGTCATTTTATTTCAGTTTAACCATTGAAGCATTAAGTCTCTTAATAGAGCAGGACTTAATAGTCTTTTGTAATTGAGGTATATCCTAATAGATTACCAGAAGGCTGACTCATGATAGTAGCACCAGTCTTACCTAAAGCCTATTGACAGTCTAAGGAGGCTGATTCAAGGATGGTAGTAAGATTTGAATAAATCCTATTGACAGTCATGAGACTGATTCAAGGATGGTACCGTAGATGCTAGATACTAAGTAACAACCTATGTATTGAAAATCCTCTAACAAGGTTGCACTTAATAGTGTGTTTGTAACCTTTAACAGGGTTGGCTCCTAACAGGGCTCACTTCAAAAGAGTGAAAATTTGGGGTACCGGTCCCAGTGGTTTTTCCCTTAATAGGGTTTCCACGTTAAAATTCTTGTGTTATGTGTGTATGGTTAATTACTTTATTGTTTTACATTCTACATATGCATTTATGGATTGACTGGTATACTCTGTATATTTACTGAGTATCAGTAAATATAGTTTACTGCTTACCGATTATCAAGGAGAAACATGATAGACAAGGTAAACCGACAGACAGTTATTTTTTTTAAGTATTTCAAAGGCATGCATCTTGTAGGGACTTAATAGTTGGAGAAGTATTGATTGGTGGATTAAATTGGATAAATTTTTGAGGCCGCTGATTCACCCCCCCCCCCGCCTCTTAGTTATTACTAACAGATGATGAGAAGAAGGGCGGGGAGAAGGAGGACGTTCTTCATGTGTTGTCTTATGAGGATACTACTAAAGATATGAGAGAACAAAGTAAGGAGGGACCTCATGTGGTGACCTCTATGGTGTTTCCATTTCCTTCTCATAACACGACTCTCACCTAGGTTAATATTATCTCTATGTTAAATAATACGATGGATTTATCTTCCTCTCCTATGTTGGATAATATGGAGGAAGCCCAGCAAAATGTTCTCAACCCTCTAGTTGATTACATCAATTCCCTAGAGAAGAACATTCCTCGCTCACCTAGGGGTATCACTATTCGGGGAGATAAGAAAAATTAGGAGGACATGGGTCTTCTGGATGTCTTAGAAGAGTCCAAGAACCAAATAGCCAAGGAAAATTCTGAAATTTCTCACAAATTTGATAGATGGGTATGTCAACAGATAAAGAGCCTGGTTATTAAGAATCAAGAATTGGAGCATAAAGTCAATAATTTGTAGGCAACTTCGGAGAATTGGGCTAAGGATAATGTGAACTAGAGTATTCCTGAAATTTTGGATGTTAAGGTCTTTATTCTTCCCAAGAAATTGGAGGATAACAATGTCATGATAAAGAAGATTCTTCAGATCAGTTATGAGGGTATGTGGGCCTCAACAAAGAACCTCGATGCCTTGTTTAGAATGTTCGATGGGAATGACCCCAATAAAGCCACTTTTAATGTCAAAGATGATACTGAGGATATTGTTGACATTCCTTATCGACCATGAAAAATGAATCATGCTAGGACTCTCAAAAAGAAGGAAATGACTACTTCCAGGAATCTCACTAGCATCAAAGCGACTATTAAGAAGATGTTTGATCTTGGGGAGGAGGTGGCTAAGATCTTGAAGGATCTAGCATATTTTTTTTTTGTCCTATTCCCTCTTTGCTGGGTGTTTTTCTGGTTTCATCTCCACTGGCTATTCCTGCTGGGTTACTATTGGGTTTTGCAGTCTATTTTTTTTAGTGGTCTTAATGCATTATCTTTCAGTTTTTTGTTGTTAATGGTTTTGGGTCCCTTGAAAACTTGATATTTCTTTAATCCAAAAGAATATAATATAAATAATAACATATCATTATCATATTAATATTTTCTTATAGAATGAATAATAATATACATAAACTATAGACTCCATATAATATTAAAATAATATATCACAAATAATATGGTTTGTCTAAATGCGACCCTAGAGATTAACATGAAAAACCAATGAAAGTTTTGTAGAGTTAGTTTTTATAATAATATGATAACATAAAAAATAATATATGATAATATTAATCAAAATATAATAGCATTATATTATATTATTTTTTATTCATATTTAATTATTAAATTAATTTTCAATAGTAATATTCTAGCATATGATATATTATTACAATAATTTCTACTAATTGTAAAGAAGTGTTTCAGATGAAAAGTCATTCTCTAATTGTATGTCAAAACATATATAGATTTTAATTATTATATTATTAATTATCAAACATATTTAAATTTATCTCTAGTCAATAGACTATATTTAAATTTAAAAAATTACATAGGGTAAGTGCACAAAGATGGGGGACCAAAAAGGGGGTATAAGATGCCACTTTTTTTTTCTAAAATCAGCAAACTCTAAACTTCAAAGACAAACTGAGGATAGTTACACTCAAAATTTTAAAATGTTACAAAAAAAAGAGTCGTTCTACTCTTAATCTAGTTTCTAAAATATTAATTTATTTTAGAAATGGTGGAAATTAAGGCCCTGAAAAAGGGGGAGCACAAAATGTGGATCTATTTTTTGTGAAAAAACATAACATAGTGTATGGTGTGCTCCCCCTAAAATGTTAAATTTTTAATAAAAAAAATTAATAGCTCCAGTGATAAATTAGCTAACACCACCTAGTTTATCCTAATTTTTTCTACTAATTGTTTGATGAAAGTGTGATTTTTTGCCATTTCCGAAGTGGACACATCCTGAAAATGTTAAATTTTTGTGTGCTCCCCCTAGAAATCATTGAAAAATAATTGAAAATCAAAACTTATTTTTTAAAAAAGTGTGTAGAATGGAGTCTAGTTTTTGGAAATGTAATTTTTTTCAAAATTTGATGAACGAGCCAAAATATAAGCCCAGATGAATACACGTTGGTTTTTGACAAAAAAATAGGCATGCTTAGAGAAGAAATTAGAGATGAAAAGATTAACATAATGAGAATTCAAAATAAATTACATGGTTAGATAGCTATCATAGAGATCTACAAAATCATGCCGTCTAATTTTATCATTACTGAACCACGTGCAAACCTGATGAGGAGCGCACAAGAAAAAATATTATTTTTTTCCAAGTTTGCTGGAAAACACGTCTCAAACCTATTTGAATCCTCCAATCCTTTGGGTTGGAACTCCAAGAAAAATCCAAGCCTTGGGAATGGTAAAATTAAATGTCGTTAAAAGGGCGTACGCCCTATAGGGTGCACGCCCTATACTCATTATAGGGTGTACGCCCTATATTAGACACTAAATAACAGAGAGAGAGAGAGAGAGAGAGAGAGAGAGAGAGAGAGAGAGAGAGAGATTTTCAACTTTTTTGTTTCCATCGTATTTTGAATAGTTATTTTACTTTTTTCATAACTATTATAATTTTTTTTAAATATTAATATTATATTTTCACAATTTATTAATATTATACTCTCTCTCTCTGGTGTAGGAGCACCCTCAAGTTCATCCATTACAAGAACATCAGTGGATCCAAACAAGAAGGGTTAGGTATGTAATTGGATCTTAGATCCAAGGTTGTCAATAAGTCCTAAAATTTAAGACAAGGGTACACTAAGTGATGTTATAAACTTAGTTGTCCACCTTAGTCAATTTGGACAATTTTGGGTAAAGTAGACTAGAACAGTCTAGGGGGACCTAAGGAAGGGTAGGAATGTCATTTTAGGCCTTCTAAAATACCCTATGGAGTAAAAACACCAAACTTTACAAGTTTAGTTATAATTGACAACTTTTCCAAAAAGTTGTCAAAAGTTGTCAATGTTGCATAATGCAACTTTTGCAAAAAGTTGCAACTTTTGAATCCCAATATTCACAACCAATTTTGTTGGATGGAAGCACTTGGGAATGATATATAATGGTGGAAAAACCTTTCTCCAAATTTTTAGTGGACAATTTGTAAAGTTTTTGCATTGAAATCAATAAAATCCAAACTATTTTCTATATTTCTAACTGTATTTCAGAGTTGTACAGTTATGTGTGAATCCCAATGTACCATTGAATGATTGGAAAAGTTGATCTAGTGTCTTTATTGAATGTTCCAATTGGTTTTAGGGCTTGAAGTGTAGGGGATCGAGAGTTATCAAATTTTGATTTCTCACTGGTCTAAGGAAGGCCCTAACTAGGGTTTCGATACAAAATTCTTCTTTCCTAGAGACTACACCATGGGAAAATCTTAAGCCTTTGGGGAGAGAAATGGGGGAGGATTTAATTTAAGAATTTGGAGATCTTAGATTAGGATGCAGTTGATGGAGGGAGAAATGATTGAATCTTCTAGATAGGCATTCATATTTGACTGTTTAGAATTGAGCTTTTGAGGCACAACTTGGGCCAGGGGTGGAATGGAAGTCTAAATCCTTGGATTTAGGAGTTTTGTGAGATCCCACAAGTATTCCAATTGGTAAGATGAAAAATTGAATCAAGATTCAAGGAGTTTCTTTGGAAAAGTGACCTATTAGCCCTATTAGGCCTAGGAGAGAATTGAGGACAGCAGGAGTTAGGGGATTGATCAAGAGCCCTAGCTTGGAGGGTGTTGTTGGTGGATGGATTGGAGACTTTGGGGGTGGTTAATACTTTCCGTGGTGGAGTTCCAAGTAATTTTCCCTTAGAAATCCATATTTGTTCCTTGTATCCCTATGGCGGTTTAGGTGTCTAAATTGAATATCAGAGATATCACAGTAAGGGATTTGTGTTTCTTTTCATCTAATATGATGATCCAATATAGGTAGAACCTTTGTTTCATCCCTGGATTACTTGGTTCTAGTTGTGTCCTATTTTTCCCTTTTGGGTGTTGAAGGCTAGTGGAAGACCTAGTCTTGTGAATGTGGGTTTTGGGAACTATTTAGTAGAGCCCTAGATTGTGTGGGAGTAGGGGTATTGTGGATACCTAGAGAGTCATTTTTGACATATTTTGGGTCTCTCTCTCTCTCTCTCTCTCTCTCTCTCTCGGAAGCCTAAGAGTACATCTTAGGGGTCGGAAGGGGTCTTATGGTATCCTAAGGCATAGTGATATGTCCTATGACCCCTTAAGACTTGTTAATGTGTACTAGGAACCCTAAGATATATTCTTAGGGTTCCTAAGGGGTCGTAAGGTTTCTTAAAGGGTCCTAGGACACATTAATGCATCTTATGACCACTTATGACCGCTTACAACCCCTTAGGAAGCATAAGAGTACATATCAAGGATCGTAACGTGTCTTAAGGGGTCCTAGGACCCATTAAAGTGTCCTTACACCCCTTATGACCCTTACAACTCATTAACAAGCCTAAGAGTACATCTTACAAGTCATAAGGTGTCTTAAGGACCCCTTAATTCTCGTTAGGACCCTTAAGATGTAGTTTAAGGCTTCCTAAGGGGTTGTAAGGTGTCATAAGAAGTTGTAGGACACATTTATGGGTCCTAGGATGCCTTAAGACACCTTAGTACTCATTAGGAACCATAAGAATACATATTAGGGTTCCTACTACATATTAACGGGTCTTAAGGGGTCATATGCCACATTACTTTGACTTAAGACCCCTGACAACCCTTAAGATGTACTCTAAGGCTTCCTAAGGGGTCGTAAAGTGTCATAAGTGGTCGTAGGATGCATTAATGGGTCCTAGGGCCCCTTAAGACACCTAGTACCCATTAGGAACCATAAAAATACATATTAGGGTTCCTTGTACACATAAGGGGTCATAAGACACATTATTGTGTCTTACAACAACATAACACCCCTTACGACCCCTAAGATGTATTCTTAGGGTTTGTAATGGGTTGTAAGGGGTCATAACAGTTTGTAGGACACATTAATGGGTCCTAAGACCCCTTAAGACACATGAGTACCCATAAGGACCCATAATAATACATATTAGGGATTAGATTACACATTAATGGGTTTTAAGGGGTCATAAGACATATTACTAGGTCATATGACCCCTTGAGACCCCTTACGAGTTTTAAGTTGTCATCTAAGGCTTCCTAAGGGGTCGTAAGGTGTCATAAGATGTTGTAGGACACATTTGTGGGTCCTAGGACCCCTTAAGACACCTTAGTACCCATAAGGACCCCTAAGAATACATATTAGAGGATCGATTACACATTAAGGGGTTTCAGGGGTCATAATACACATTACTATGACCTAGAACCCCTTAAGACACCTAACGACCCCTAAGATATACTGTAAGGCTTCCCAAGGGGTTGTAAGGTGTCATAAGTGGTTGTAGAATGCATTAATGGGTCCTAGAACCCCTTAAGACACCTTAGTAGCCATTAGGAACCATAAGAATACATATTAGGGTTTGTAGTACACATTAATGAATCTTAAGGGGTATGACCCCTAAGATGTAATCTTAGGGTTCCTAATGTAACACCCCAAAATTGGCATCTTGCAACCCTAACCAATTTTGTTGCATTTGTCGCTCTTCTAGATCATCAACGTCCTATTGTACTAGGCAATTCTGAGTTTTGACTGACTCTCCTCGACCTAAGTGTCAAATATAGAAAATCCTAAATCTGCATTAATCATACATCATGTTTAATTCCTAAATATCTATTGGCTAAAGAAACATTACGATTGAATTAATTTAGTTAATAAAGTCCTAGCACTTTAATTAAATTAAATTCACCCTCTTCAGCTAAGACACATGAAATAGGAATTAAATAATATTTAATTATTAAATAAATATCCTCATTTCAATAATTGAATTTAATTATTGAGATAATTGAGAAAAAGCAATTATGATGTCATATTTATTTAATTAATTGAATATTCTCTCAAAAATCTTATCTCTGTTCAGAAATATAATCTTTGAATTAATTGTGCTTTAAAGAGAAAAAAAACAATTTAATTCAAATAAAATAGAATTAAATCAAAGAAAGAAAACAGTTAAAGTAAGAAGAAAACAATTTATTGAATTCTTTTCAATAAAGCTTTCTAACTTTAACTGGCTTTTCTATCTGTTTTATTTCAAAGAGGAAAGTTTCTATTCTGATCATCTCTGAGTTTATAAAATAACTCTCAGTCTCTCATTCAAACCCTTCCTAAATTTCTGATCATATGCATTGTTAGAATATTGAATTATTGTCACATTTCTTAATATCTCATATAGAATAATTTCATATTGCATTAAGATAGCTTCAATTTCTAGAATAATTGCATTGAAAATCATGTCTTAGATTATCTTACATCTCTCATTTCTTAGAATAATCTTACATTGTATTGCATTCATGGAGATAAATCCTTCGTTCCTAGATTGGTCTATGGTTGTGAGGCTCTCGTTCTAAGAGCAATTTTGAAAACCCTATTTGGATAGAAGGCAACAGGTCGAATCATGCAGGAAAACAAGATGAATAATATCATATTCAGTCGTGTGTGTACCTGGTGAAGAAGGACTATGTTGAAGTGTATGGTGAGTTAACAAGGCCAAATTTACCACATACATTTTTGGCACCCACCGTGGGGAAGGTACATTCTATTTTGGCCTCATTTCATTTCATCTTTTTATTTTTTTGCATTTTGTCTGTACTTCCATACAAGTTCTATTCTAATTTTGTGCAAACTTTCTGTACGTCTCGTGCAAACTTTCTAGTTCTTCGTGTGGCACATAGCACTTCTTCACATGATATAGCATACTTTATCACATGAAATTACAGTCCAAAGATTTTAGTTTGATATTTCATTGCCTCGGTTTTCTAACCACCTGCTATTTTTTGACATTTGTGCTTCTCTGATTTTATCTTTTGAAACAACATAACAGTGGTTTGCAGGACACTGAGACAAAGACAAGCCATCGTAAACTTCTGACATGTTTGTTGCAGGATGCTGATATGAAGAAAGGCATTACAAACTACTAATGGTTTTATTGCAGGATGTTTATTGAAGACCTTGCGTGTTTTCACAACTTCTTATATATGTTTTTAGTAGTTAAAACACACTTTAGTTGGTGCTTAAAATGAATCACTGTCTTTCATGATTGAAGTGTTTTTTAGATTGTAATCCTAAGAACTACATGAACGTATCCTCTCCCCTTGCCTTTATGGATCTTGGGTGTAAGAGAAATTCATGTGATTCTTCTAGAGTGGCTACCTCCCAAGAGCTTTAGCAGAGCTAGTGAGAGTGGATGCCCAACTGGTAATAGGCTAAAGCCAAGCCCTTCCAAACCGGTATACAAAAAATGCTATTGTGATTAATGTCATGATAGACAAGTGTGAATTCATTGTGGAAACCAAAATCTCTGCAGTACCCTAGTGGTGCATTAAAGTCCCGAAATCCTTAAGGTGAAATCCTTGCTTTGAACGGATTGGGAGAGCCCCCTTTAATGGGAAAATGACTTGATCACAACCACCTGAATGGATGTCCTTACTACAAACTATTATTCTAGTTTCCAAAAACCCTCTATCTGTTGGCGTGGAAGGTCAGAGACTGACTAAGATGCCCCACATTTTTATGGCTTTTAGTAGAGATAACAGCCCTTTGGGAAGCAATTCCTTTGGGGTTCGAAGCTTGGTATGCCTGAGAAGTGAGTGCATATGTAAGGAGGAGCCCATGCTTCTAAGATTCTAAGTTATTTGCTAAGAGTAAGCGTAGCTGAACTTCTGTTCAAGTGGGGATTCAAAAGATATTGTCCTGGTTATCTGAGGATTATGATGTTCTTGTTCTAGTATTACAAACATTCCGTTTAATGTGTTTTGCGTGGGTGTATCATTTGAACAATCAAAACTATTGTCAAAACACACAAACTGTCAATCTTGAACATGTCCAAAACAATCTATAACTTGAACTATCTGTCGGAAAACATCATGAAATCATCTTGGAAAATGCAAACTAGTCTTAACAGTCTGATTCTGTAAACATCTTTTTTCCAAAATTTGCATTGTTTTGTGTGAAATTTCCCAATCTTTGCATCATTTGGTGAGAATCTTCATGCGATACATATTATACTATTGCATGACATTTGGAAACAGCGCCATTATTCTGTCATTCTTTATTCTATCAACTGGTGTCATTCTTCGCGCGAAGAGAGCATTTCTTTGCACGGTTCAGTGAGAAACTTCGCGTGACAAAGCATTTCATCACGCGAAACTGGAGTCTTTTGTCCAAAATAGTGAGTTAAAATCTGTCAATCAATTGTACTTTTGTCAAATCTGATCTCTGATATGGGTCTATTTTTCTTCCATCTATCTTCACACAGTCTAAAACTTAGTTTCTTGGGTTGAGAACTACATGATTCTTACTTAAACTAGTCTCATCTCATGTCTTTTTGATCTCTTTCATCTGTGTCATCATGCCTTGTATTGCAATAGTCATCCCTTGGTTGTTCTAGCCTCATCTTAGATGATTTTCACCAAGGATACTTCACCTTTTGGCATGTTCTGTGCAATTACTTTGAGACAGTTTCAAGTTTGGTCCTAGTTCACATCTCTTGTTCAAAACTTTGTCTATGACTGTCACAACTCAAAGTGGCAAAACATTTCCTTCAATTAATCAAGATGAATCTGTACTTTCGACGCCATTACTGGCTACATCTAGTGAGGAATCATCTCTATCTCCTTCCCTGGTACGACAACCTTACAATAAATGGTCATTTCCTGTGGATCTTAGTATGGTTTGAAATCCTTTGTTCCAAGAAGACCCAAATTTAGAGAACACTCAATCTTTTCATACTAAGTCTTTACACCTTGAATCCTTGCATTTTGGCAAGATGGCAGATCATAACCAATCAGGCGGTGAGGTTAGCAGGACTGACCTCTTTAGAAATTGGGGTAAGTCCCATTCTGAAGATCCCCCTAACGATGTAGAAATAGAAATCACTTAAGAAGAGATTGCACAAGCCTGTGCTAACAAAGATTTTTGTAAAATGATGGGAATTCTACTAGCTGAGGAGAAATTAAAATACATTCTTGAACTAGCCAATCAAGGGGCTAAGTTACCTTCCAATTATGCTGTAGAAACACTTGTTGAGAAAGAAGAAGAAACTAAAAATTCTTGCTTGCAAAAAGAAATGCAAACCATGCAAGAGCAACTTTCTCAACTCTTGGAAGAGAAAGACAAACCTACTACTCAATTCACATTGGACAACATTTTTCCATTCCCATTTGATAAGAGTCTATGCATGCCTCCTTTTCCCAAAGGAGTTGAACTTCCTAAACATGACAAATACTTGGGTACATCTGACCCTCAAGACCATTTGAGATAATTTGGTGCTCTCTCCATGGAATTCATACATGACACAACCTATCTTATGCATCTTTTCCCACATAGTTTGGGAGGGTCATCTATGGAATGGTTCTCTAGACTACTAACTAGCATCAGGACCTTTGACAAAAATGCCAATTTATTTCTACAACACTATTCTCACAACATCCAACATCTAGTTCATATTCAAGATCTTTGCAACTTGAAAAAAAATAATGGGGAATCCTTCTTGGCATTGCTCCAAAGATGGAGACAACTCTATACATGATATTCTCACAAGATACCTAAATCAGAAAAGTTGGATATCTTTCTCGATAATCTTCTCCCCAACTTTGGGTATCAAGTACAGCTACAAGGTCCTCTAACCTTTGATGACATGATTAAACAAGCTATAAGAATCAAGACATATATGATCAAGAAAGGAGAATTGACCTTACACAAGGAAAACAAACAAGGGTCTTCTTCCTCAAGAAAAGATAAGTCTAAATTTCGCAACAAGAACCAAAATGTTGTGAATGATGGCATCATAGAAAATGTGAATCCTAAGCCTTCAAAGGCTTCCTTTAATCTCACTACCATGATGCAAGTGGCCAAAGCCACTGAAAAGGATACGACAGATTCTAAACCAAGTACTTCACAATTTTCTAGACCTAAACCTTGGGCTCCTAGACCCAATCGTGAATTCACTCCTTTAGGAGAACCTTTTGAGGCAGTTTACAAGACTCTTATGGACAACCACTTACTCACTCCATTAGATAATTCATGACCTTATGATCCACCACCAAGACTGTCTTGGTGGAATGAATCTTCTTATTGTGATTTTCACCAAAACAAAGGTCATAAAATGGGTACTTGTCTTAAATTGTGACATAAAATCCAAGATCTCATCGATAGTGAGGTTATTGCTGTGGGAGGTCACAACAAAAATTCTAATCACCAAGCTTTCAAGGATCCATTTCCTCCTCATGGAAAAGGTGAATCATCTAAAGGCAAAAATATCGATGCTAAGGTCAACTATACTTACACCAATAATGACAATGTCATTAATATGGTTGAACCTCTTGATACTGAATATTGTAATGTCATCATTCTCAAAGGGAAGGAAGATGCTTCCAAGTCTAAAACACCTTTCACTTTGCAAGGGTCTACACCTCAATCTTCTGAAAAAGGATAGTCTCAAGTGAGTGCTAATGTTGTTACTTGATCTATCACTAAAATCATCCTTAAAGGCCATGAGCCTTCTATATCTATATCAACTCAACCTTCAGACAAAGCTAAGGTTAACTCTGTTACTAAGAATACAAAAGTGGGTTCCTCATTTAATTCTACCAATTACAACATTCTTGATCAATTGCAACATACTAATGCTCAGATAACTATTTTTGAGCTCCTGAAAATCTCCCCTGCTCACAGGGAAATCCTGGACAAATCCCTCACTGAGGAAAATGTCCCAAAAGATCTTGATCTCGAATAGTTTCAATCTATGGTAGGTCACTTGACCTCCTCACATTACTTTTCTTTCTCTGAGGAAGATGACCATTCTCTGAGTCACCCGCATAATAATCCTTTGCACATTGAAGTCGTGATTGGTCCAAAGCATGTTCGTCGTGTTCTCATAGATAATGATGCTGGCCTAAATATTTGCTCTGCTAGTTTCCTTATTGAGTTAGGCTATGGAAAAGATTGCATTTATGCTTGAAAAAATATTACCATTAAAGCCTATGATGAGGAAGAATGTAAATCCAAGGGGCTAGTTGTGTTGCCAGTCAAAGTTGGTCCTGTTGAATGAGATGTTGTCTGTCAAGTGCTTGACATCCCTTTGGCATACAATATTCTATTAGGAAGGACATGGATGCATGAAATGCAGGCTGTCCCTTCCACATACCACCAGTGCATTAGATTCCCATTCCAAGGATCTAAAGTGACTATACCTACTAATACATGCTATGATTGCAATGCCCTCATAAAATCTGCTGACATCTTTGTGCCTACCAACAGAGAATCCATTGAACTCCTTGAGAATAAATTAAAAGAAATGGAAAAGAGTCTAACACTCAAAGAAACTGATATGGGAGGATATCAGATTGAACCTGTGCTATCTATTACATCTTTGACTTTGTCTCCATGCTCTTTTGGGAGACCTTCTGAGAGCACTAAACCTTCTACGGTTCCTCCTCCAACAAAGTATGGTGGCACCTTTGTACAAGCCATAGTACCATTAGAAGAAGAAGCTAAAAATAGAGCTATCAAAGCTTGGATCTATAAAGGAGAAGACAATTTTGAAAATACTCCTCCTTATGACATAAAACCTGAGCAATATGGCAAAGGTTTATCTATTATGCAACATTTTGGCTATAAAGGAAATGATCCCATAGGTGCAAATCATAAGGGATTGATTGCACCACTTGAAGCCATTGGTCACAAAACACATGACTCTATGGGTATAGGCTTCCATAAACTCACATTCCAACTGGGAATAAATAAGTTTGTACCTTGAGAAGATAAGAAACCAACACCTGAAGAAACACCTAAAATTGCGGAACCTGAAGACAACTCTGATGAGGATACTTTTCCTTATCCTATCCCTCTAGACCTGGTAGCATTCTTTGCTAAGCCAGATAACTTTGTACCATGTGTCAGTACTATAGACACTAACAATGATTCTGATACCACCACTTCACTTGCTCCATTAACTTATGAAGAGTGGAAAGACATATATACTCTAAATCCAAGCCATCAAGGTGATTTATACATACCACCACCCTTTCAAGAATAGTTTGACCATGAATTCCAGGCACTTCTCATTACACAAGAGAAAACTGATGCTACAAACACTACTGAGGTACCTAGGTCAGCAGGTGCTCATCTGACCATAGCAAAGCTTCTAGGTAGAACTCATCCCAACTGGGGACAAAGGGTTGATTTCACTCATGTTCTTGATATGAGACCTAATGATGAAACAAACTCCCATGAATATGAGTTTGATAGCTTGTCATTTACCACTTTTGACAGAGATACAGATACAGCTAATGCATATGAAAACCTTCTCAAAGTAGGTGAATGGTCTAGTGTAGGGTCACATGAGTCTGACTCCCTAGATGCTAACATGTCGTCTACTACGGTCGCTAGGAATCAAAGGAATTCGTCTATACCTTTGGATGAGATCACTTTGGGCCTCGACCTACTTGCCCATGCCTTTGATGATTATACCATGAATGCACTTGAACCCGTCACTCCTCTTTCACTTCACCATCCTGAGCTTATAGACTAGAACTCTACCTCCCTGTCTAATGAATTCCTTACATTCTAGAACAATTACGCTCTTGCCTATTACCTACACATTGTCAAACCTGTAACGTCTTCCACTAGCAAAGAAAGTGTCAATATGACCGAGGTGGACATCAAGTATCTTAGTCACAAAATAAAAAGAAGAAAAAATAGGTGCTCTGATGGTGAAAACCACCTTGTGGTAGTATCGGAGCCTAAAATAGTCAAAATAAAAGACGTATCCAAGGGTGAAAACCTCTCCAAGGCACCCGAGGATGAGATACTTGATGCACTCCCAATTCATTTTTAGGAAAGATCATCTATTCTTATTGAACCAAATCAACCTATCAACTTGGGTACAAAGGCAGAACCTCAGATTATTCACTTGGCACAATCACTATCAGAGGCAGAAAGAGAGGAATTCACTACATTCTTCAAAAGAAAAAAGATTAACTTTGCATCGAAATATTTAGACATGCCGGGGTCAGACCCTAATCTAATCATGCAGCATTTTTCCATTGCACCAAGTGTTAAGCCCGTCAAGCAGAAGCATTGCAAAATTCATCCACACATAGCTCTACTTGTCAAAGTTGAATTGGAGAAATTGCTTAAGGCAGTGTTTATCAGAGTAATTGATTATGCTGAGTGGATCTCTAATATTGTTCCAGTATCAAAACATGATAAATCTATAAGAGTCTACACATACTTCAGAGACTTGAATTTGGCATGTCCTAAGGATGATTTTCCATTGCCTAATATTGATATGATCGTAGATATGATGGAAAGGTATGAAATGTATTCACTAATGGATGGTTTCTTTGGCTATAACCAGATAAAAATTGCACTAGAGGACCAAGAGAAAACTACCTTCACATGTGCCTGGGGCACCTTCTGTTGGAATGTCTTTCCCTTTGGACTCAGAAATGTTGGTGGTACATATCAGAGAGTTGTTACCATCATATTTCATGACACGATGCATAAAACAATGGAAGATTATGTGGATGACACTTTAGCTAAGAGCATGCACCGAAAGAAACATCTTGCTGATCTAGGTCCTATACTAAATCATATGGAACAATTCAGTTTGAGGCTCAATCCTAAGAAATGTGCATTTGGCGTGACATCTGGAAAATTGCTTGGCTATATCATCTTTTCCAAAGGTATTGAAGTAGATCCTGCAAGGGTGCAAGTTATCATCAAAATTCCACCACCGAAAAATATCAAACAAATGAGAGGACTTCAAGGTTGACTGCACTCTATCCGGTGTTTTATCTCTCAGCTGGCAGACAAGTCACAACCATTCACCAAGACTCTACACAAAGTTGTGGCTTATCAGTGGAAAAAAGAATGTGATGAAGGGTTCACAAAAATCAAACATTATCTTGTGAACCCATAAATCTTGATGCCTCCTATTCATGGGAAGCCACTTATACTTTACATATCTGCTACGGATACATCATTGGGTATCCTTTTGGCTCAAGAAGATCAGCACAAGAAAGAAAGGGCTATCTATTACATTAGTAGAACTCTGGTCTCATATGAAATGAAATATT
>MU224838.1:296330-311031 GCA_018584345.1 Thuja plicata | reverse complement strand
ATTAGACCAGTGCCTTATTCTACCATGGGCAATAGAGTCAAGATAATTCCAATCTTATGTTCAACCTCAGAGACAGTTTTACAAGAAAACTTATCACTTCAAAGGTGTTATGGAATGTACATGCAACATAAAACAAATTCATAGATATTTCAAAAGGGTAATACCTCTCAGATGATAGACCAATTGACTAAGGCCTCAATCAACAGAATTTTACCATGCAAAATGAGAAAACCAATTGAAAATATAGACTATGAATCAAATAAGGAAGCATGCACATCAAACTATCACTTTGAAAAAGTTCTATTGGTTTATCCGAGTGACTAATTGTAAAATAATAATGAAACTATTACACATGTGAAAGAAAAAGACTTATCTTTATTAATTTTGAAAAAATAGTACATCCAAGTCCATGTTATACTTGTTGATTAAAAACTATCCAAATATGTGAAATTGTATTATTGTATTCCATTCTCTTTACATTTTACATTATGTATATATATATATGTGTTTGAGTGGCTTTCACACCACTTTAGGGTGAAAAGACACAACTCTTATTACAAATTATTTTGAAAAAACAATAAACTAACTAAAAAATAACTACCTGACTTTCGGATTTGGCTTTGGTCAAAAATCCAAAACACCTTGTGAAAAGCTAATATTTTTTCTAGAGATAGGAAATTTGATTTCCCGAACTGGGTCAGTTTTAGATTTGTAAAATTTGACCAGATTTATCCTCTGTCAAAATCATCTTTGTAGCAGGGCTAAATTTCAGCATTTTCTAAAGGCTTTGATTAGTTAGTTCTATTTATTTGTATCATAAAGCTTCCTTCATTTGATATTTTTTTTAATGCAGAAACATGATTCTTGATAATGGATTGGGACTTCTAAATTATCAAAATTTAGGGTACACCACAACGTAAAAAGGAACCAACAAAATGGTGACTCTACTGGGGAGAGATGTAAGAAATTTTTCCAAACTTCCAAAGAATCTTTGTGTTTTATTATTTTCATAAATAATTCAGGTTTATCAAGTTGATCTAGACTCTTGGCCTGTTTTTTTATAAATCTAGTCATTTCTGCCATATCCATTTGAGGATAGGGTTATAAATCTCTGTAAATCTAAAAGTTCTTTAGATCCTAATTGTCAGCATCATTGTTGTTGTTAAAATAATCATGAATGTCTTCTTTGGGAAATAAATGTGTCAAATCTAATTGACTTGCTAAAAGTCTGCTATCTTTGTTTGAATCCCAACTTGTCCTTGTTCTATTAAAGTTCTATACATTCTCACAGCAGTGAGTGGAAACTCTAAAAGATTTCTGCACCAGTGTGCACTTAGATGAAAGAAAATTTATGATCAGTTGGGAACACTTGCAACAAGGATCTAGTAGATGCTCAAAAGATTTAGTGGTGAATTTGATAAAATCAGAAATAAATTTAGAAGGACATCATGAAAAGAATTTTCTGAGGTATTCCTCAAATTATTATGAAATAAATTGTTTCCTTGCTAAGTTCATAAGTCACTAAAAGGAGGAATATAGATCTGAAGTCTTTGGTCATACTTCTGGTTTTACATTATTCAATCATTAGATTCAGAAGTATGGTATGATGTTATGTGAAATGATTGCATGGTTGGATAGAAATCTTTGTGAATGAGAAGATGTGTTGTTGAAAAATAGTGCAATGGAGATTCTAGACCCAATAGATCAGGATATGTTGTCTATATATGATATTTGTCTAGCAGATCTTGAAGAAATTCAAAAGGATATTGCATTGTTTAATTAGAAAATACAAGACCAAGCTATATTATTTTTGAAAAGACATGTAGGATAAATAAGTGAAGAATCCATACATGTATTTTAAGAAAAGTTTGCCGATGCATATGATAAGTTGCTGGAAGGGATTGAACTCCAAGAGTCTACATATTTTCATTTGTTCTTAGAGCTTTGTATGCATAAGTCAGTAAATTGGTCTACAAATTGTAACGAGGAAGGCATTAAAGTTGTTAAAAAATGGATAAACAAGTTTGAAGAATGTAAATTTGAAAGTATTAATGATGCTAACTCTAGTTATGATGAAAATGTTGACTATGATGCTGATAGTGAAGTAGATGAATCTCAAGATGTTGTGAATGAAAATCTAGTTGCGGATGTTTCCATTAGATTCAAAGATTTATTTTATTATCAGCACGACAGGACAAACCTATGTTCCCAGATTAGGGAAGAGTCTTGTGATCAGCAGGAGAATGGCTATTATGTGAATGAGAGTGGTTGGGATGATTCCTTTGCACCAAAAAGCATGAACCAAGAAACTTCAATCCTTGTTCCCAATGGCAAAGGAATCAGTAGAAATAAGAATGAGATTGAAGACAATGAAAATGAAGTTCAATGCCCACTAAGTAGTGAAATTTTTTCTGAACTACTAGCTGCTGATTTTCAGAGGTATGCATCAAATGTAGACCCTAATTTGCAATGCCTAGTTGATATATAATTTGATAATGAAAACATGCTAATGGGTGCAAGGTGTGAAAATTATGCTGATTTTCTTATTCCTACTTCCAAGGCAAATAATATGCAAGATGAGAATGTATATGAATTTGAGAAATTGGATTATGTCAAGTATGATGAATATGATGACTCATATGAGGGTGTAGATTCAAATTTTGATGAGTTTGATATGAATGATTCATATATACATCAGAATACTGATTACTCCCTTAAGGAGAGTGAGAGATATACATGTGTGTTTTTAGATTTGCCAATGGAAAATGAATTGTTATTTGATGATCCATTTTCAGATTTAGAGGATGCTTGTGGAGATCATGGTCAGGAAGCTACATCTAGCCTTATTCAATAAGATTTTTGTTTAGAAGAGTTTAATCCTAGTTTTCAAAGCACTGTTTTAAATGAAGTTTATGTTTTGGTGCAAACTAGTGTTCATGATGATTTTGTTTCCAGCCATGAAGAGGAGCTAAAATGTTTTCTTTTTCAACTTGTCAATGATGGCCAAGGGTGTGATGTTTTTATGTCACAAAGTAATCAATATTTGTAGTATTGTGTTGATTTCCAAGTATTCAGGGATGATGATTATGTTGATGGTTTTTACTCTAATACACTGATAAGAAGTTGCAACATGATTGATCAAGCACATGATAGTAGTAATTTCAGTTTATCTCTAATCCATGGAAATGAGAATCAATTTTTTGATAGGGGTAAGTGGTAGGTTAAGTTTGGTGATTGTTGGCCATTTGTAAATATTGTACATGTTGTAAATCCTCTTTTCTTTCAATTGTGTGTTAGGTGTTGTGTTTTCAATAAGGAACCCAATTTTTGGAAGGTTGAAAAGAAGTCTGATTTTTGAGTGGTCTGCTTCACCAAGAGATTTTGAATTCTCTATGTGCCCATAAGGGGCATGCATCCCTAGACAGAGCCACTGTTGGTACTCTCAAATTTGGCACAAATTTGGAGTGACCAATTCAAAATTTTCTCTAAGGCAGGGTGAGTACCCCTGAAAACTTTTTGAAGAAGCCTACTTGAAGTGCAAGTGAAATATGATTTGATGATTTACATGAGATACCAATTGGGGAAAATGTTAAAAAACCTATCATAGGGTAGATGAAATGAGTCACAAATTTCAGAATCCAGATTTGATATGTTTCGGAGACAGTTGTTTAAAGGTGTTCACTTAAATCTGCATTCTGCATATTGCCTAATTATAGCAAATGGCCTACTTTGCATGCTTGCATCTTTGACATGATAGAGTTTCATGATATAAGGATGGTTCTGAGGTGTTTTAGGCATGATAAAGAAGCTTCATTTTCATTTTAATATTCCTATGAGTTTGTATGATGAGTTTTAGAAGACCATTCTTTTTACAATTAATTCAATTTCCCAGAATGTGATGTGCAGAATTATGAAGTTGCTAACTTTGAGGTCTTACAAGTTTACACCCGGTTCAAATGAATGGAAAATTAAGTGTTCCCCTATATTTTAGGCATGGAAATGTTCTACCATGAAGGTTTTTAGTCCATGATGAATCCGTTTTCCCAGTTTTACAATTTGATTCCGTTTGTAGTTTCTAACAATTTAATGCAGATCAGTTGCACAGTTTAGTCGTAGGCCCTGTTCGTGATGTTGTCTTGAACACTGTGATTGGTCATATGAATAAAATGATGCCCCTATATTATAGACTAAATTTACTCCAATTTTGCAAGGTCTCGGGTCCTTATGGTTTCCTATGCATGCTTTTCCAGATGCTTTTCATCTGCAAAAATTAGTTTTTCTCATGTCTTCTTGTTCTATATTTCCAAGTGGCTACTTTCAAAGGTCTTCCAAATGTCACCATTTGATTGTCATGAGTTTACCTTCTGGATTCATGATCTCCATATAACATAATTCCAATATCTAGGAGCTCAGGTCTTCAGGAGGTTGTTTGATTTGTTTTCAAAGTCAAAACCAGATGTGTTTTATTGTTTTTGACAGGTGAATTTGCAGAATTATCCTGAAGAGGCGACTTGGGTGATTAAAATCTTTTGACATGTTGGGTTTCATCGCGTGTCATTTCTTAATATTGAATAATGTTTACTTTGGAACAAATGTGCCAAGATGAAGATTTAGTTCTTTTGATTTGGTCAGTTTTTTAAAGATGGCCAATGTAGCAGTATTTTTAAATCAAGCACATTGTAAAAATGGCAAAATTGGGTAATTTTAATGATCATTTCCTTTATGAGTTTGAATCAAGATAATTGAAACCATCTACCAAGCATGCTGTACCCAGCATGAAAAGGGTGTTTTAAATGTTTTTATTTAAAATGCAAATCAAATAAGTTGCCAAGATATTCTATGCAACAGCAGAGGGGAGATGTTTTAAAAGGTTTTTCATTTAAAATACAGATTCCAACCCACAACATGGTGCAACCAGCAGAGAGAAGATTCTTTGGGTTTTTTAAAAATAAAATGTAAATTGCAAACAACCACAGAAGAGAATAGTGTGTAGCCCAGCTTGGAAGGATTTAAGGTTTTTTCATAGAATATTGCAATTTAAAAACCACAGATTGGTGTGCTAAGCAATGGGGATGAAATATGAAGTTTTCAAAAAAATGAACAAACATTGCAATGGAAATTAAATGGAAAGAGATGCCCAATATTTGGTGGGGAAAGTATGTTTTTTAAAACTTTAAAAAATTAGCAAAGGGAAACCAAAGCATGCGCAACCCAGTAGGGAGGGAAGAGTTTTAAAAGTTTTCAAATTAAAAAGGCAAAATGTAAACCTACTGTTTGGTGTGCCCAGCAAAGGAAGGATTTTTAAAAGATTTTTATTTAAAATTGCATGATTCTACACCACAAATGCCTAGGCCGAGCAATGGAAATAGGAATTTTAAAGTTTTTATTTAAAAACATTGCAAATGCCAAATACTATGATTTGATGCTACTCCCAACCAGGTAAAGGGGATAATTTTAATGTTTTTAAACAAAACAAAGAAATACAACAAACAATTCCATACCACAAGAAAACTACGCACCAACCTATGGAGAAGATTTAAATGATTTTTATAAAAATAAAGTGCAAAACTAGCAGCGAGTCCATGGTGCACCCAACATTGGAGGATTCATTTGGTGTTTTTAAAAATAAGTAAATGTAAAAAGTGAAACCATGGCAAGGGGCTCCCAGCCCTATGGAGATAAATGAAATTCTTAACTAGCAAAAAAGCATTGCCATGAGTGAGCAACATCTGGAGGAAGCTTTCAAAAGTTGAAGAATGCACAGAGAGTTATCCCACATCTAGTAGGTGATGTTGATTTTTAATGTTTATATACTCCATTGATTGCATAATGAAATATGTAAGAAAGCCAAGAGGCTCCTTGGTGGGCCCCTTGGATGGAGTATTTTGTGCATGGTGGGCCTCATTATTTTGGAGCAAAAATGCATAAAGCTTTAAAATACTCAAAAACATTAATCCCACATTCACTGTGGAATGGAGATATAAAGTGTTTATAACCATACTAACAACGACAGAGGATAGAACACCAAGATTTTGGTGGGGACCCGCAGGGCTGACATGGCAGATGAGTTGGCTTATAGACCTGCAGGTTGGGCACGAATCTCAAGGTGGTCAAAATTAATGGATGACTTAATGGCTTAATGAGAAACTTGCAAGGAAGATATCATTAAGCCATTAAGTCATTGGGCCATGTGGCACCTCAGACACATGACAAGATCCAGTATAGTTCAGAGATGGTGGTGAATCAGAGAATGATACATGGCACCCAATGGGGCTCTAGACCAATTAGAAGATGCCACGTCACACAATCTGGTAAAATTTGAAGATTAATTTGAAATTTAAATTGATTTGTCTCAAAAAAGGAGTTAAAAGGTGTGGAAGTTGAAAGAGATCCTAGGGTTGACTTAATGTCTTAAAGGAAAGATGCATGAGATCTAACCTATAAGCCATTAAGTCTGATTGACGAGTGGCACAAGCTGGTTAAATCTAGGAAAATTAGAGAATAAAGGTGAGATAAAAGGAAAAATAAAATGAAATATGTGCGCAAATACTTAAATGAAATATCAGGCATAATTCAATAGTCTAACTATTGAAAAGGTATATAAATGGAAATTTAAATATTTCAAACTGTTAAAAAATATGCACAGGGGGGAGAGTTTGATTTAATGGTTGAGGGGGCAAATTTTATCCAAAATACCAAGTATCATATACTACCGGAAAGGTCTCAAAATGAGGAATTCATTTTTATAGTCCATTTTGATGCAAGATCAAATCTGTTTGAATAGAATGAAGAAACAATGACTCAACTTAAATTTAGAAAAATAAAGAAGACATTTCTGCAGATAAAATTAGATTTTGAGCAGTTGTAAAAAGTTCAACTCAAGATATTTGGGAGAATGGATAGGTGTTGAAGGGAGGATGAATCTATTGGTTTTTCTCTTTCTACTTCTGTAGATTTCTTCCATTTTTATAGGGTTCCGAATCCTGGTCTCCATAGTGAGTTGCAGAGTACCGGCTCCAGGAGTTTCCAGTTATTTCATGGTTTCATTAGGGATATAGTTTGTTGATTGTACCAGTTCTGTATTCAAAATAGAATAGAATGTCATTGATTTTTTGCACCTTATTGAAGCGGTATATTCGTGATTGCAAATTTGTGTATGACAATGTGATTCTTAACACTTAATATGAGAATTCCAGATTTAAATCTCTCCTTAGTGTCAGTCTTGTGAAGTCTAAATTTTCTGATTCTTTGCATGTAATTTATCTGTGTATGTGTTATCTTTCTTCTGTTATGATCTAGGATCAGATTAAATTATGTTGTAGATGTGACATAGTTTCATTCGGTTGTGTACAAGAGGATTCTATAAGTAGTATTGATATGGATTTATTATGTTTATGGCTTGGAATCTCTGACAGAAGTTGATTGTTGTATTTCTGAATTTGGTTAAACAGGATTGCTCAATGGATAAAGCACTGATCATTGAGTAGTATCTTCTATATTGATGTATATCTGGTTAATTCTTGGCTATGTTCTACATTTAAAGAAATAATCTCTGCATATCTGAAGGTTTTATGTGGTTTTTTGTGTTGTACTAATCTCATCCTCCACTTCAAGGTCGATGTTTACTGGGTGATTAGACGGTCACCTAGTATCTCTCTGTCGTGTTGAAGCCATTGTGAGATCTCTACTAATTGATTCCAAACAGAGTATTGAAGGCATTGAAGGGTGTCCCCCCTTGGTTTTACAGGACTTGAAGCATAGAAGGATGGATCCGCATCCTTGTTAATTGGTCCTTTTCAGTCTTGGTTGAGTACCGGGAGTTGGCTACTCTATAAAATCTATCAGAAAGTGAAAAGGTTGTTATTCAATAATAACAACATAAAAAGGAACCAACATGTCTAACATAGGGCATATGACCTATAGGGCATATGCCCTATATGGCATACTCACTAGAGGGTGTACGCCCTATGTAAGAACAAAAAATAGGCTAGAGGGCGTGCACCCTATAGGGCGCACACCCTATGTGTGTATGGAGGACCAAAAATCTATTGGGCACCTTTTTGGTGCCCCATCTTGGAGCATATACCCCATACACAGATGAGACAAAAATAGGAGCTTGTGACATAAATGGGGTGATATCACCCTTGATGATCCATATCCGTGTGGTGGTGATGAGGGTTTCGGATTTTCTGCTACTGGTCATAGACCTCAATGGGTTCTTCAGGGAGTAAAATGGGTTGATATGGTCATTTATTGACCAGTGAATCCATAGTGGGTTTTTCATAATGGGAAATGACATGTTATTTTTAATTTTGAAATTTCCATAGCTTTGTGGTTTTATTCCAGAGTGTCAAGGGCCAACAGTGGAGAAGACAAAAGTAATTTAAGCCATCTAGGGCTCCATTGATAAAGAAGGGACACTATCCAAAACTAGGGTTTTTAAACCCCTCTCCTCCAGTTGTCTCTAGGTGCTTCGTGGATGAACATCAGGGAAAGGGTGCTATTCTTTTGGTTGGAAAGGGTTTGGAAAATCAGGCTCAGGCCAAAAAATATCTTTCTAATCAGGTTGATAACAATACTGGTGTGCATAACAAAAATGAAAAATATTTCCATTTTATAGCTTCAAATCTTGGTGGATCTAAGGGTGTTAAAAATTGGGATCATGATCACAATGTTAGGATTGAGTAATACTGAGAGGGGGGTGAATTAGTATTACAACACTTCAAATTAAACTTAAATCAATTCCAAATAAACTATAAGCTTACAGAAATGAAAATAACATAAGAAAGTAACACATAACTCATAACACCATTATTTGTTATTGAGGAAACCCTGGCAAAGAGAAAACCCCGGTGGGGATGGTACCCACAAGCATACACTAAAGTATAATCTCCCTGTTAGGAGACCTAGCACTATTAGGAGCTGAATATTACATAGTACATTTCCTTGTTAAAGGAATAAAAACCCTATTAAAGGTATACAACACCCTGTTAGGGGCCAACTAAGCTTACAACACTTACAAAAAAACTTCTGTTACAAAGTGTTCTCATTAATGAACAAAAAAAACATCTTCAATGCTTAGATAGTTCTAGTCATAGCTCTTCAATGATCTATGTCAACCTTTTCTCTTGCATCTTCCATTTGCATACATATATATTCTTCATTATCTCATCCTGATATCATATATCTTTGCTTTGCAAAAAGTCTTCATATATATATATATATATATATATCATCATCATCATCATCAAGTCAACTCTCTTAATTATTATTACACAGTTGACTCTTAATACAAAATATAATTAATAATGTAAAGAGTAAATACAAATTTGGCACTCCTACATAACCAAAATATAGGTTATGTAAAATCATAATCCAACTTAGCTTTCTAGGAGTCCACGATATACTGCTTGATTCATCGCTACAACTTGTTCAACTTCTCTATTACGTTATTTTGTTGTCTACACATGTCTTCAAATCTCTCTAACTCACTGTAATCACCACCAAAAATAAATTAATCTTAGGTGGAGGTCATACATCCTCCATAGTATCTTCCTCTAAGATTTATAGTCATAAAATGTGATACTCGATCTTGGCTATCCAAAATAATATTGTTATACTTTGTATTTCTGCTTATGTACTTAGCCATTTTGAAGATTGTCTCTGAAATTGAACTTCATTCCAAGTGATCAATATACCAGATGTGTTTCCATAAATGAAAACCCATAAGTGTCTCATTTCATACCAAAACTATCACTTTCCAACAATCTCTCCCTTTGGCATTGATGGCAACACTTAGCGAAAAAGGACTAAGTGTCCCAACACAAAACTCTCTCTCTCTCTCTCTCTCTCTCTCTCTCTATATATATATATATATATATATATATATATAATTTTCTCCTTAATTAATNTCTCTCTCTCTCTCTCTCTCTCTCTCTCTCTCTATATATATATATATATATATATATATATATAATTTTCTCCTTAATTAATTTTTCTTCTCTTCTCCCCCTTTGACAAGAATGACAAAGTTGTATCCAAAATTTACAACAATATAGAATTTAGTGCTTGCTCACCAGTTTAAGTACATCCTGGAAGGTATCTTCCATGATCTTCACTTCTATGTTCTATGAATAACCCAAAAATTTATTAACATGAATTAGTCCATTCAATGTATAGGATGATGTCTATGCTGCCTTTAGGTCTGTGGGCATAGAATGTGTCAATGAATCTACAGTCTTCTCCATATCAGATAAATGAACTTCAAGAATTGATAGCTTAGGAGTGAGTATACTCTTCAACAGACCAAGTCTTGTCATAACTCTCCCTTTCTCAATATCCAATACATTCATCTTGTCATAGATATTTGTTATTTCTCTATCCATCTCTAATATAGATTGTGAGGAGGTTTCACAACTGTCCATCATACTATTTAGTGTAGCCCTTTCCTTTGCTAAAATATCTTCAATATTCTGAATATGTTTAATAGGATTTATACAATAGTTGTATAGCATCCTTCCATGTGTGACACAACTTATGGCCTTTTATGTAGCTAATCTTAGAATGCACAAGTCCCATGAAATAGACTAGGAAAATTCCTTCAACTTCTTCTCTTGATAACTCTGCCCTGCCTTATCTTCAATAATCTTCACTAAAGACTCATAGTGACTATCAAAGTCATCTAGTGCCAAACTCAGAATTTCCGCTTCATCCTTTCCTTGAAAGACAATAGGTACTTGGAGAATTTTGTTCACAGTATTAACTTCTCTAGTGATTACCTTAGTCTTCTTATCTCCTTTCTACTCAAATATTTCTTTTTCTTTTGTGAATGTGATGAAAGATAGTATCATCAATTCATCCTCATCCATACTGTCAACATCAGTACTTAAAGTTTTATCCTTACTTGCCAACAATAGAGTAGTAGATGTGTCAGGTTCATTTTTACCTCAGCTCTTGCCTCTTCTTCTTTTGTTGCATCTATCTCACTTCTCTGTTCAGATTCAACTTTCTTCTCTTCCTCTTTCTGTTCCTCCTCTTTCTTTTCTTCCTCCTCTTGTTCTTCCACTTATCTTCCACTGTGTTGTCAATATCTTCTAAAAATGAGTCATTCTCATCAAGTGAAGTGTCAAGGGTCACAGGTACACCAAAAACATAAAAATATAGTTGCATGACATCTTCTCTATTCTCAACACTTACCTCATCTGCCTTAGAAAATTCACCAATTCTTATAGGTGTAGGCATAGTATGTTTAGCAGGTGGAGTATTCTCAGGAATATCAGTCATAAGTATCTGATCTAATGCCTTCTAAGTCTCTTCTAGTACTTCTTCATATTTCCTAACTATAATTTTTACTAATCTTCTTTGGTTCTCAACAATGGTTTTAATGCTCCCAGTATTCTTTCTCTCTCTTGTATTGAAACTACTATCAACATGTCATCAATAAATTGATTCTTAATAGCCTCATATTCAATATGTGCAAGTTGTTTTATAATTTACACTCTACCATATAGTTCTTGAGGTATACTTCCCTCTAACTCTAGTAGATTCTTCTCGAAAAAAAGTAAATGATTTACCACCATGTCTTCAATCTTCAATTTATCAGATTCCTCATACATGTCATAGTATTTTCTCACTGAAATAAGCTTTCCTTGCTCAATA
The DNA here is from genome assembly GCA_018584345.1 of Thuja plicata. NCBI lineage: Eukaryota > Viridiplantae > Streptophyta > Pinopsida > Cupressales > Cupressaceae > Thuja > Thuja plicata. The sequence goes on along the minus strand of MU224838.1, from coordinate 299,373 downwards.
GATCTCTTTTCCAACATATTCAAATTAGGCTTCCATACATGACTGTCACTTGTGGTATCTTTTTCAATTTTCTTCTCTTATCCTTCAGTCCTTTGTTCCTTAAGAGGTGAATCCATTTTAGTGGATCTTGTGTTTCTCTGAGGTACTAGTTTTACTGCCTCTTCCTATGATGTCTTCTATGGTGGTGAAGGAGTGGTTACATCAATTATTTTATAAGGTGGTATAATTATCTTCTCAATCTCTGGAGGTGGAAGGGCTACAATAGCAGTGCTTTCCAACCCAGAATATCTATCTACTATCTTCTTCCTTACTTCTCTCATCTCTTCTTTGGTTAAACCTTCCTTAGTTCCAGAGTTATCAATAATGTTTTCTACTTTTCTTTTCCTCATACCTCTAGTCTTCTCTTCTTAGAATTTAGCTGATTTTTCTTCATAGGTGACCCATCTCTCCTCAGATGTATCTATTTTAGATGCCAACACATGTTCAATCTGCATATTTAGAACTTCTGAACTAACTTCATAACCCATAGTGTAACACCATTTCTTCCTAGGTACAACTGCCTCAAAGCATACACAATCAGTTTCAACCATGAAACAAATTGTATCCTTGTACTTCTCAGCTAACTCTTTACGAATTTTGACTCTTTTTTTCATTTGCCTTTGAATAATCTTGCTCATGCCAAACAATTCACCATCAACCCATGTGATGTTTTGACTTTGGTAGCTTTGTGATGTTTGAATATCGGTGAGTATCCCTTCTCTCCATGCTCTAGGGTGCATCCCTGGAAACTTGTGCTCAATATGGATATACATATGAACTAGGAGTGAGCCAAATCTAAAGGTCTTAGATTTATCTTTCTTAATTAGCTTTACATTTTCCAAGAATCATTGTGCCAGAACCTCTCATAGGTTATATTTAGTGTTTTCATTTACTATCATGTGAGCCATCATAATGACTCCTGTAGAAACTTAATTATCTGTACTATTGTATTAGAATTTGTATCCAAGTATCAAGGCAATCAGTCTAACATCCTGTAAGAAAATATCATTCACTACCATAGCTCACCTATCCCATTTAGAATGTGTTAGGGTTTCAACATGTTTCTTTATGCTCTTCTCAGTCACAGGGCTAACTCCAGTGTTTTCTAACCTAGTTATCTAAAGAATCAATTGACTACGGATCTTTATAGGTTTCTCTCCTATCCAAATGAACTGATCATGAACTCTGCTAAGTAATATTTTCAACCATTCATCTTCATTAAACTCATATAGATCCAATATTTTCATAATGTTCAAATCATCTATGTGTTTGTATTCATCCTTCATTTTTCCATTATCAGTCATGTATTGCATTTCGATAGAAAAATCATCAACACCCAATATATCATATTTGCAATGAATGTATGACCTAATATTCTCTACATGAAAGATGTCGTGCGGTGTCTGGGAAAATGCTCCTTCAGGGTCATCTTCACAAGAGTTAAATTAATGTTTATTGAATTTGTATCTAGGTCAATCTACAACATCATAAATCAAAGGTTCATCCATATCTTCTATATGACTAGATGATGTAAATACATCAATTACGCTGAATCCTAAATTCCCGCTTCGATCGATCATGCAATATAGCTATTAGATAGTCTGATACTTTCTGATCACTATTCTCCTTAGGTCACTACTCTTCAAATAGTGAACAAATAGGTATCTTAGATGTCCTTGTATTCATCGTTAAGTGTAAAATGCAGATTACCCAATATACTTAACATCATACATTGTCCAGTCAATTCTAAATCCCGCGATCACAGAATATGCATCATTTGATGTTGTGCTCATAGATATAAGTTGTATGATATCTTCACATATCACAACTAAGCTCATTGGAGCTTACTCCTTTGAATTGGGGGCTGGATATAATCTTTTGTGCTCATCCAATGCTCTCTTGAAGGCCATGATCGGTCATTTAGGTTGATTCTACTTTGTTAGAAACAAGAAAAGCTCCAGTAGAATCTACTGTCTCTCCCTAAACCAATATCTCACTAGTCTCTTTGACTATCCATACCTTACCACTGTTGTTATCTTCTTCTTTCTTGAAACAATTTTCAAAATCACTCTTGTATTCTGCAAGACTCTTACTAGTATCACTGTCATTCTTCTTTGTATCCATAGGAGGTAATACTCTTCTATTATTTAATATATTATACCTGCAAAACTTCTCTATATGACCTAGATAGTTACATATGTAGAATATAGGAGGTCTTTTGTTCTAATTAACTTGCAACTTACAATTCCTTCCAATGTGTCCAAGGTTATTACATTGGTAACATTCATCTTAGGCGCTGATTCTTCTTTGGTGTAATCTTGTCTGTATCTAGATCGATCAAGTTGCCTTCATTATTATTTTTTGTGCCCATATGCATTCCAATTAAAATAATAACCATAATTATTTTTGAAAGGGGTATTACCTATGTGATCTCTCTTCATGTTTCCAAACTTGCTACATCCAAAACATCTACCTCTGAAAGGTCTGATCTATTCTTTAGGTTTTTCAATAATAGGTTTTTCTCCATAAATCTTCACATTAGATTTTTCTTCTTTATTCTTAGAAAATCCAGCTTCATTGAAGCTAATACTAGTCATATCCCCTTTAGGTTTCTGTCTATCTCTCTGTTCATCGATCAAGTCACTGCTCATGTGAAGTTTCTCAATGTGTTTCTTTATCTCAACAAGTTCACCTTTTATGATCTGATTATATTTCTCCAATTATAGATACTTGTTCTTGTAATGATCAAGGTCAATCCTCATTTGTCCCATACAAATATTAGCATCTTTCAAAGGGTGCCAGCAAGAATTTGAGTCCACTTTTTGAGCAAAAAGTGGAAGTGTTTTCCCTGATTTTCAAGTTGTCTATCAATTGATTTCAAAATTTGAGGCACTTAGAGATTGAATATCAAAAAAATCCACTAATAGAAAATGTAGTGCTCAGAGTCTATTTTTCAAATATGTAATTTATTTAAATACCCACATAGTAGAAAATATATTTAGTA
>MU224838.1:254748-296280 GCA_018584345.1 Thuja plicata | reverse complement strand
TCAGGACCATACCCCGCATGTGTACGGCCACCCTATTTTGAAGTAAATAAATGAATTTTTCTAAATCCTTTTGGGGGAAGGTACCTAACAAATCAAAGATTGGTCAGAATATTTTTTCTTTTTTTTTTAATTGTATATTTTTTTTTTTATTAATTTTTAATTGACTATAAAGTAAATTTTCAAAACCTCTCATGTACGACCACCATAATTTGATGAAAATTTCACTTTTTTGAGAAATTTTTTTTTAAATTTTGAATAGAATTCTATGTAGATTGGTCAAATATAATTTATTTTTTCAAAAACCTAAAATCAAAAAAGTTATTAAAGTTTTAGTGAACCTTACTATTTTAAGTTTAGGTACCACTTTTGATTAATAAATATTGTAAAAATAGTAAAATTTATCATATCACTATAAAATTTATATTTTTGAAATCTAGACAGTAAGATCTCTAATGGGTTTTAATTTCTTAAAAAAATTCGATTAGGAAGACCCTCAAAAAATTACGGCAAGACAGAAATCTGGTGTTCAAATGCCTTAGCCATTATTTTGGAGGTCCAAGCATAGGCTTGGTCCCACCAAACCTGTTCCAAACCGAAATCCAATGCAAATGGTGGTTTGGTAAATTTGAATTTTAAAAAATGGGTACACGTTTAAAAACATGTACCCGTTTCTTAAATGTAATAAATCGGCATAAAAAAAATAATTTTTAAAAAAAAAAAAAAAAAAATTTAAAAACGGGCACCCGTTTTGAAAAAAAACGGGTACCCATTTTTTGAATTTTGGATCGGGTGTCCGAGCGTAATACGGGTGCCCATTTTTTTCAAAATGGGTGCCCGTTTCTAGCGGTAGTTTTCAAGCCCACAAGACTTCCGCGGAATTGGCACTCAACTTCTTGCACTTACCCCAAAGCTTCTTCAGTCTTGTTCTTAGCATTCTTTTCTTGTTGAATCTCTTTAGCCATTGTCTCATTCTCAAGCTTCAAAGTATCATTCTCTTGTTCAAGTTGCTTAATTCTATCTGAATTATCGTTGTTTGAATCTTCTTTTATCTAAACCATAAGATCCTATCTATGATTTCTGGAAAGTTCAAGCTAATCCTTTAGTTTCTTGATGAATCCCTCAGCTTTCCTTAAATTGAATCTCAAGTCACAATTTTATGTTTTTGCTTTATCAAGGTCTTCAAGTGTTGCTTCAATGTCAATAGGTATCGGGCGTATCCAATGCTACTTTTATGATCAAACTTTTTGATACTCCTTGGGATGTATCTTAATTGTAAAAGACTTTTAAGTTCTACTTGGTTAAGAGACTTGATGCTTCAATGGTTAAATTGAAACACTAATAATCTGTTCATACATACAACTTAATTGTAGATTTTCAGATCTATTGTAAGTCCATTACCTCTCTGATCAATATAATCAATTCTTTACCTTTTCTCCACATTGTTCTTCTCTATGATATTGTCTCACTGTTTTTCGGTGTCTATAGAATCTAGCTCTTTCCTCAGCTTGTTGATCAGGACTAAATGATGACTTCTTCTCCTTCAAATTTTTTTGCATCTTTCCTCTTCTCTTTTTCACCACACATTCCCCATTTGTAATGAATTGGGTTTGTCTCTTTATAGACATGATTTACCTTTTTTGGCTTTCTTGATTCTTGGTGTGATCTACAATTCTCGCCAATAGATTTAAAGAAAACTCATGCTTTATCTCAAAGAGATCTTCTTGCCAACTGGAAAAATCATCTTTAAATCAATTACTTATCTCCAGCTTTATGTAGATGATTAAACCAATGATAAATATCTGTTTAGTCTATTTATAGCTCTTGACAGCTAAGCATTTTGTCATTTTCTGAACTCTCTATTCTATCGGTCAACACTTCAGTTAGTCATCAGTAATCACTAACTGTTCTGTCAGCGTGACTTCAGTTGTCATTGGGATCTCCATCCTTGTCTTCTTTGTTGGGCAACACTAAAATTCTTTCTGTCAGGTTACTCTATGTTTTTCTTGTTGGGCAATATTGTAACTTTGCTCGTCGATAATGTTGAGCATTGACTCATCGAGTAACACTATGACTCTGCTCTTTTACTCTGACCGTCAGTGTGCACTCCGTCGGTGTATGTAGTCACTTAGTGAATACTTGACTTATATGCATTAACGATAGCATAGCCTTTGATTCATTGGTTCTTTGAATTCTTTGGTAGTATTTTGATAACCATACATAATATATCAAGTTGACATCAATGACAATATAGTACATTAACTGATTTAATGCCTTACATGATCATCAACTTAACATCTTCAAACATTCAATCAGTTACATGTCATCAATCTCTCCCTTTGGCATTGATGGAAACATACTACATTATCATACTATACTATTACTAATACAATATGAAATATACAGTTTCATCAAGCTTTCCTAATGTAACTATTACAAATGTCTAGTTTTTGGTAAGCTCAAATAGCTTTGGTTTGATTCTTGCAGCTTTCTGTCTATCCTCGATCCCTTCACTGGATAGATGTAGAATCTTTCTTTATCTGATTTGATGTGTTCTCCTTCTATGTAAAAATCTATCACTTTGACTGTTCTCCTTTCTTATGATGTCTCTTGTCAGCAATTCTCTTCTTTTGTGTACTCTCCCTTTCTTGTTATATCTCTCCCTTTGGATACTTTGATGGATATGATCTCTCCCTGAGTTGATAATGGATATAATCTCTGTATGATAATGAGATATCTCTCTCCCTTTGACAAAAATTACAAACAAACATCTTTTGAAACAAATATTTGACAATAGTGTCAAGTGGATCCTTTCTATCAGAGTAGATAAATACGTTGTTGTGTATAGATGTATCTTTGAAGTTCATCTCTCTTCTTGCATCAACATGAATGATATTCTGATAATATATAGGTTGATGCACCCTTCTAGTTAGCTTACTGACCACTAGACAAGGGTCTAACCCCAAGTCTCTTTCTTAAGTACTCAAATACATCCTTGGGCAGTGGCTTGGTGAAGATATCGGCCAATTGTTCCTTTGATTGCACATACTCAAGTATCACCTCCTTTGCCTAAACTTTTTCTCTCAAATAATGATACTTGATGGAAATGTGCTTTGTTTTAGCATGCATGACTGGATTCTTGGAAATGTTTATTGCACTTGTATTATCACAATAGATAATTACTGGATCAAGAATTTTCATATGCATGCCTTCCACTAACCATTTGATCCATGCAATATTTGAGCAATTTGCAGCAGCAGCAACATACACTGCTTCTGCAGTAGACTAAGAGATGCATCCTTGCTTCTTACTAATCCATGTGACAAGTATGTCACCCATAAAGAATGCTCCACCAGTTGTGCTCTTCTGGTCATCAATATTTCTAGCCCAATCAGCGTCGGTAAAAACCTTAAGTTCTAATTTTTGTTCTCTTATATACCATAAGACATATTCCTTGGTATTCTTCAGATATCTTAGGATTATTTTCACAACAGTCATATGTGATTCCCTATGATTAGAAAAAAATCATGCAACTATTCCTACTACATGTGCAATATATGGTCTAGTATGTACAACATACATGAGTTTTCCAATCATTGATCTGTACAAAGTCTGATTTACCTTTGATGACATGTCTTCCTTTGTTAGCTTGCATCCAATTGCCATCTGTGTTCCAACTAGTTTGGATTCTTCCATCTTGAATATTTTTAGTTCTTCTTTGTTGTATTTGGATTGTGTAATGAAAATACCTTCATCTTGTTGCATGATCTACGGACCAAGAAAGAACTTGATCTCTCCAAACATAGACATCTCAAACTCTTTGCTCATTTCATTTGCAAATGATTTTCATAGCATATCATTTCCTCCAAACATGATGTCATGAAAAAATATCTCAACAATCAAAATGTTAGCATCAGTATCTTCCTTTAATTAAAGATTATTGTTTTCACTAGTCCTTACAAATCTAATACTTATAAGATAGGAATGAAGTATTTCATACTAGGCTCGAGGTGCTAGTTTCAATCCATACAAAGCTTTGTGTAGTCTACACACCATGTCCCTCTTGTCTAGATCAACAAACCCTTCTGGTTGTTCAATGTATACCTCTTCTTCAAGTATTCCATTTAGGAATGCAGACTTGACATCCATTTGATATACCTTGAATCCTTTACATGCAACATAAGAAAGTAATATTCTCACTCCTTCTAACCTAGAAACAGGAGAAAAGGTCTCTCCATAGTCAATTCCTTCTTCTTGTGCATACCCCTTGCATACTAGTCTTGCTTTATTTCTTGTGACTTCTCCATTCTCATTCAGTTTATTCCTGAATATCCATTTTGTGCCGATGATATTCTTGTCATCTGGTCTCGGTACAAGTGTCCATGTCTTGTTTTTCTCTATCTATTCAATCTCCTCAATCATAGCACTTATCCATTCATCATTAACTAGTGCAGCATTGATAGATTTGGGCACATAATCACAAATAAGACATCTTGTATTTAGAGACTTACTTCTGGTTCTCATACCAGCTTTCTTGTCTCCAATGATCTGCTTCTGTGGATGGTTCCTTTTGACATATCTTGCAAGTATAGGTTCATCTCTTTATCTATCAGATTGATCATCATTTTTTCTTCATTCTGTTCTCCATCACTTTGTGCATCATCTTGATCAATATTCTAATCATCAATATTTGCAGCCTGATGCTTGATTGCAATGATCTATTGCTCAGGAGCTCTACATTGTTGGTCAAGTAGAGTGTCAGGTTCCTCATTATAAGTAAACCTATTGTAGTCCTCTGGTTCTTTAGTGTTTTCCTTTTCATTCTTCTCTGCAAATTCATCTATCTTTACATTTGCACTTTCAATAATTTTGTTAGAGGCTTTATTTAGACATTTATAATCCTTTCTCTTGGTAGAATACCCTAGAAAGATTTCTTCATCACTCTTGGAGTCAATTTTTCTGTTTCTATCATCTTTTAAGATATAACACTGACTGCCAAATTTTTTGAAATAACTTACATTGGGTGTGTATCCATACCATAGCTCATAAGGTGTCTTTTTGGTGTCTTTCTTCAATTGTACTTTTTTTAATGTATAAACAGAAGTATTGATAACTTCTCTCCAAAAGATTTGGGTGATCTCTTTCTCTATCATCAGTGTCCTTGCACAATCAACTATGGATCTGTACCTTCTTTCGGCAATTCCATTTTGTTGTGGTGTTCTTGGTACAAAGACCTATCTTCTAATTCCATGCTCATTACAAAAGTTAGTGAATTCATCTAAAATAAATTCCCCTCCTCTATCTGACCTTAAGCATTTCAATTCTTTACCACTTTGTTTCTCAACCATTGCCTTATACCATTTAAACATCTTAAATGCTTCTGATTTATCTTTTAGAAATATGACTATCATCATTCTAGAGTAATCATCAACAAAGAGAATAAAATATCTATCTCTATAATAACTCTTTTTCCTCATAGGTCCACATAAATTAGTATGGACTAATTCTAGAATGGCATCAGGTGTATGGGTTTTGCTTTTGAAACTAGACTTTGTCATCTGACCTTTTTGAAAATTTTTACACATGATGTTGTCAGGCTTGGTCATCGTCGATAAGCCTCTGACATTTCTCTTTTTACTAATCTTTATCATGTTGTCAAACTTCACATGACACAATATTTTGTGCCACAACCATATGTCTTTGTTTGTAGCAATCAAACAAGTGGTGTTAGTATCATCCAGATAGAATAAGTTATGTTTTGTCTTCTCACCGGTACCAATCAGAATTCCTGATTTATTGAAGATCTTTGCCTTATTGTTTTCAAATGCTACTCTATGACCTAAATTATTCAACTGAGAAACACTCAATAGATTATAATTCAATCCATTTAGCCAATAAGCATTTTCACATTTTATCTAGGTATGCAGCATTATAGTTCCTCTACCTTCAACTGGACAAGGTGTGTCATGACCCATTCTTACTGAACCACCTTTATAGTATTCAAAACTCTCAAAATTTTTCCTATCACTGGTCATATGGTGAGTGCAGCCAGCATCTATGATCCAGACATCATTTTTACTAACTTTGGATATGAGTGCAGTTTCTACATACCTTTCTTCATCATCATCATCTGAATCATCCTTTACTGCCACAAACACCATCTTGATGTCTTCCTTAGATTCAGTTTCAATATCATCATCTTTGCATTTTGCTAAGTAACTGGCATTCTGTCCTTTGTCCTTGTAGTCTCAGGTATCTCTTATTTCTGATTGTCGATAGCTTCTGTAATCACCTCTGTTAGACTTCTTTTCAAATGATCTGTCATTACTTCTGTCATCTTTTCTTCTATTAGGACATCTTGCAGCAAAGTGTCCAATCTCTTTACAATTAAAACAAACAAGTGCTAATTTACCTTTGTATTTACCTTTGCCTCTCTACATTCTTCTTTCCATAAGTGCTTCAATTTCATCAAGATCTTCTTCTTCACTTTCACTTTCACTATCTTTTCTCATAGTGTGTTTATGACTTGATTTACTTATTCTCATAGAATTTTTGATTGCAGACTCTATGTTTGGTAAGACACTATTATCAAAGTTATACATCTCAAATGAAATCAGTCTTCCAATCAAATTGTCTACAGTAACATTTCTATTTGCTACTGCTCTCATTTCTTGAATGGAAGATACTCTAGTAGCATAAGTAGGTAGTAAGGTTCTTAGAATTTTACTTACCACTGTATCTTCTTCTCGTACACCTCCAACTCCTCGGATAACATTGACTACATCTTTGATTCTTGTGTTGTACTGAGTGATGTTTTCACCTTCTTCCATTTTGAGATCATCAAATTTTCCTCTAAGGCTTCCTTCCTTGGCTCTCAAAACATTTTTGTCACCACCATGTACAAGCATCAATTTATCCCACATCTTCTTTGCAGTCTTGTAGGTTTTGACATCTTCAAATTCAGCATCTGAGAGTGAGGAAGCAAGCTCTATCATCATGCAATTATGCTCATGCTTCTCTCTCAAATGTTCAACTGTTGGCACTCCTGTGGGTAACACATATACAGTATCTAAGTATTGAGTAACATCATTTCCAATACCTGATAAATGGAGTCTTATTATGCTCTGTCATGAAGCAAAATTGTCTTTGTTCAACTTGGGCACATTCATCTATTCATCTTGTGATCTTTATCTTAGGTCTTTAAACCTTCCTTCTAAGCACACAATCTCTGATACCAATTGTTAGTAATAACTGAGAGGGGGGGGTGAATCAGTGGCCTCAAAAATTAATCCTTAAATCAACCCTTAAAACTTATAACCACAAATTATATCTCAAGTTATCTTATGTCCTACAAGATGTATGCCATGAAATACTTATGTCAATTTTCTACTTGTCAGATTTCTTTGTTAATCTCTCTTCTGTATGATTAGCGATAAGCAGTTAACTATTTACCGAAACACAGTAAATATGCAGAGTATACTGATCAATCAAGAATTGCATATGTGAAATGTAAAATAGTAAAGTAATAAACCATAGACACATAACACATGGATTTTTAACGTGGAAATCCTGTTAAGGGAAAAAACCAATGGGACCAGTACCCCAAATTTTCACTCTTCTGAAGTGAGCTTTGTTAGGATCCAACCCTGTTAAAGGTTACAAACACACTGTTAGGTGTGACCTTTTTAGAGGAGTTAAAAGATAGTTTGTCACCTAGTATTCGGCATCTAATGCTACCATCCTTGATAAAACAATCACTTGGCTTGTCAATAGGTATCAGGCATATCCAATGCTACTTTTATGATCAAACTTTTTGATACTCCTTGGGATGTATCTTAATTGTAAAAGAATTTTAATTTTTTATCAATTAAGAGACTTGATGCTTCAATGGTTAAACTGAAACACTAATGATCTGTTCATACATACAACTTAATTATAGATTTTTAGATCTATTGTAAGTCCATTACCTCTCTGATCAATATAATCAATTATTTACCTTTGCTCCACACTGTTCTACTCTGTGATGTTGTCTCATTGTTCGTCGGTGTCTACAGAATCTAGCTCTTTCCTCAGCTTTTTGAACAGGACTGAATGAAGATTTCTTCTTCTTTAGATTTTCTTTTGCATCTTTCCTCTTCTCTTTTTCACCACACATTCCCCATTCGTAATGAATTGGGTTTGTCTCTTTATAGACATGATCTACCTTTTCTTGGCTTTCTTGATTCTTCGCGTGATCCACAATTCTCGCCAATAGATTTAAAGAAAACTCTTGTTTTATCTCAAAGAGATCTTCTTGCCAACTGGAAAAATCAACTTTAAATCAATTACTTATCTCTGGCTTTATCTAGATGATTAAAACAATGATAAGTATATGTTTAGTCTATTTATAGCTCTTGATAGCTAAGCATTTTGTCATTTTCTAAACTCTCTATTCTGTTGGTCAACACTTCAATTAGTTATCAGTGATAACTGACTATTCCGTCGGTGTGACTTCCATTGTCATCATGATCTTTGTCCTTGTCTTCTCCATCGGGAAACACTGAAATTATTTTAGTCGGGTTACTCTATGTTTTTCTCGTCGGGCAATATTGTAACTCTGCTCATCAGTAATGCTGAGCATTGGCTCATCAGGTAACACTGTGACTCTGTTCTTTTACTCTGACTGTCGGTGTGCACTCCCTCGGTGTATGCAGTCACTTAGTGAATACTTGACTTATATGCATTACTGATAGCATAGCCTTTGATTCATTGGTTCTTTGAAGTCTTTGGCAGTATTTCCATGACCATACAAAATATATCAAGTTGACATCAATGAAAATACAATACATTAACTAATTTAATGCCTTGTATGATCATCAACTTAACATCCTCAAATATTCAATCAGTTATATGTCATCATTCAAAATTTTCTTGCAAATTTTATGAATCCATTTTGATCTCCCTTAAGTTTTTAGACTTTCTCTCCAAGGGCCAATAGCTCTGAAACTAATTGTTAGGATTGAGTAATACTAAGAGGGGCCTAGATCAGTATTAAAGTACTTTAAATTAAACTTAAACAAATTCCAAATAAACCATAAGTTTACAGAAGTTAATAGAACATAAGAAAATAACACATAAATCATAACACCATTATTTTTTGTCATGGAAACCCTGGCCAAGGGAAAACCCTGGTGGGGATGGTACCCATAAGAATGCACTAAAGTATAACGTCCCTGTTAGGAGACCTGCCCTGTTAGGAGCTTAATATTACATAGTGAATTTCTTTCTTAAAGGAATAACAACCCTGTTAAAGGTATACAACACCTTGTTAGGGGCCAAATGAGCTTACAACTCTTACAAATTTTTTTTTGTTACAAAGTGTTCTCATTAATGAACAAAAGAAGCATCTTTAATGCTTAGATAGTTCCAGTCATAGCTCTTCAATGATCTCTATCAACCTCTTCTCTTGCATCTGTCATATATATATATATATATATATATATATCCTTCCTTATCTCATCATTTTATCGTATATATTTACTTTACAAAAAGTCTTCTTATATATATCTTTATCATCATCAAGTCAGCTATCTTAATTAATATTACATAGTTGGCTCTCAATACAAAATAGAATTAATAATGTAAAGAATAAATACAAAGTCAAAACTCTTACATAACCAAAATATGGGTTATCCAAAATCATAATCCAACTTACCTTTCCAGGAGTCCATGACATACTGCTTGATTCATTGCTACTAGTTCAACTGCTCTGTTACGTTGTTCTGTTGTCTGTGCACATTTTTAAATCTCTCTAACTCATTGTAATCATCTCCAAAACCAAATAGATATTAGGTGGAGGTCATACATAATCCATAGTATTTGCCTCTAATCTCTTTAGTCATAAAATATCATACTCAATCTTTTCTATCCAAAACAATACTCTTATACTCTGTATTTCTGCTTCTGTACTTAATCATTTTGAAGACTGTGTCTCCAAAACTGAACTTCATTCCAAGATATCAATATACCATATGTGTTACCATAAATTACAACCCATAAGTGTCTCATACCATACCAAAAATATCACTTTCCAACACATAACTTCAAAAAATTTAAAAAGGATGGGGTTTTTTTTCTGGCTATCATGAAAAAAATCATTCCAAAGCTACAGAGTGGCCCTCTTTGGCTTCAAAAATTAGTACTTCTTTAGTATCCAATTTAAATCATGATAAGAGTACATGATTCATGAATTATTTGATGACATGTAACTAATTGAATGTTTGATAATGTTAAGTTGAAGATGATGCAAGACTTTAAAATATTTAATGGCTTGTATTGTCCTTGATGTCAACTTAATATCATCTGTATGGTCATGTACATAATGCCAAAGACTTCAGAGAATCAATGGAATAATGATTATGCTTTTAGAAATGCATAAAATTCAAGTATTCACTGACAGACTACACTGATGAAGTGCACACCACCGGTAAAGGTAGGGAAAAAGTCACAGTGATGCCCAACGAGAAGAAGACAGTGTTTCCTGACAAAGAAAAATCACATGATGCCCGATGAACTAAAAATAGAGTTTCCCAAAGGACGGAGATCCCGAAGCTAACTGGAGTTACACCGATGGAACTGGCAGTTGTCACTGACAACAAATTGCAGAATTGACTAACGGAACAAAGAGTTTAGAAAATAACAAAATATCTAGCCGACAGAGCTTAAGGATAGACTTAACTAGTTGTTTTATTTGTTTTATTCGACCACAGTTAAGTAATTGATTTAAAGAAGATTTATATAGTTGGCAAGAAGATAACTACAAGATAAATCAGGAGTTAAAGCCATAAATCAGATTGGATAGATTGTTTTTCATGCCAAGAATCAAGAATCAAGAATCAAGAATTATGGAATATCATGTCTATATAAGAGACAAGCATAATTCATTTCCACATGCAATCAGATACATGGAAGGGGAGTGAATAGAAAGAGGATGCTAAAGAGAAACTGGTGAAGGATAAAATTCATACAGTCCTGATCAATCAAGCTAAGGGAGAGCTAAATAATTCTACAGACACCAACAAACAATGAAGAACATCTTCACAAAGAAGAAAGTGTGGAGCACAAAGGAATTGAATTGAAACATTGATTAGAGAGGTATTGTACTTAAATAGATCTGAAAATCTACAATTCAAGTTGTATTAGAAATAGGTCATTGTGTTTCAGTTTAACCATTGAAGCATTAAGTCTCTTAACAGAGCAGGACTTAACCGTCTTCTATAATTGAGGTATATCCTAACAGATTGCCAAAAAGGCTGATTCATGAAAGTAGCATTGAACTTGCATAAAGCCTATTGACAGCCTAAGAAGAAGGTTGATTCAAGGATAGTAGCAAGATTATCCTAAAACCTATTGACAGTCTAAGAAGGAGGATGATTCAAGGATGGTAGCAAAATAGATGCCAGATACTAAGTGAAAACCTATGTATTAAAATCCTCTAACAAGGTCGCACTCAACAGTGTGTTTGTAACCTTTAACAGGGTTGGCTCCTAACAGGGCTCACTTTAGAAGAGTGAAAATTTGGGGTACCGGTCCCAGTGGTTTTTCCCTTAACAGGGTTTCCACGTTAAAATCCATGTGTTATGTGTGTATGACTTATTACTTTATTGTTTTACATTTCACATATGCATTTCTGGATTGATTGGTATACTCTGCATATTTACTAAGTATCGGTAAATAAGGTTTTACTGCTTATTGGTAATCAAGGAGAAAAAGGACATACAAGGTAAACTGACAGACAATTAATTATTTCAAGGTATTTCAGGGCATGTATCTTGTAGGGATTTAATAATCTGAGCTGTATTGATTGGTGGATTAAAGTTTAAAGGATAAATTTTTGAGGCCACTGATTCACCCCCCCCGCTCTCAGTTATTACTAACAGAAGTGACTAAGCATGGTATGAAAAACAAGGTTTGGGATCCAATCCCTCAGATTTATGTGTCGAAGGAGCCAGAACTATTGTGGGGAAAATATCTTCATGAGAGACGTATCATTATGAAGGTAGGGAGCAAGTAAATTTCACTATCATTACTCCAAAAGAGAGTAAAGAAAATCCGGTATGGATTATTATATTTCCAATTCCTTTCTAATCATACATTTGTGATTATTTTTGAGAGTATAGAGGCAAAATATTTTGTATTATCTAAATCATTTTTCAATTGGGATAACAATGCAATTGTGTCTTTCCCATGGAAACCCTTCTTTCAATTAGACCAATTATCTCTTCAACTCCTTCATACATGGTTTCTTTTCCCAAATTTTCCCTACAAGTTTAATGATATTTGAAATTTAAAAGAGATTGTCAGCTCCTTTGATACTTTTGTTAGGATTGATAGATCTCTGATAAAGAACTCATTAACAGTAAAGATTTGTGTTATAATTTCAAAAACCACAATTGTACCTAATACCTGTAAGAGTGATTCCTCATTTGGATGTTGGTGTCATCCTATTATCAGGGATATTAAATCTTCTAGTCAAGCTACTATTATGATTGATATAGAGTTGTTCATTAAGTTTCCTAAATCCACTCTAAGGAATTTTTTGACATTCATAAGTATCCGCTCCCAGTTAGCCCTTCTTCAATGTCTCCCTTGTCTAATTTGAAGCCTTTTGTTATTCCTCAAGATCTTTCTAATTTTTATCCTACTACTGATCCTCTCCAACCTGCCTCTATTTATCTTGTTATGCTCCCCGCATCAACATATGCCCCCGTATTGACTTTTGTTTCTATCCCTCCTCCCTCATCCATTGTTCCTTCTCCCCCATCCAACTCTCATTTCCCTAGAGTTTCTTTGACCACAATTGTCTCCCCTTTCTCGCAAGCTTCTCCACCCCATAGTCTCTCTTTTAGGCTTGATACCTTCCCTTATGCTCCAATTGTGATATAGTAGACTGACAATTCTTTCCTTATCACACCATCTGATTAACTAGTTTCTTAGGTAGTAGATGTTTCTTCTAAAGCTAATGTGGTATTGGATGATAATATTAATGATTTAGTTATTGATATTTTCTATGCTTCCCTCTCCTTGTTGCAAAAAAAAGAGGAATATTCCAACTTTAGTTAATCCATATGACCTTCTTTCTCCTTCCTTGGATTCATCTTTGCATGAGGTTCTAGTCCATTTTATCTATCTTTACTTGGAAAGGTTGGGGAGAAGGTTATATCCCCCTATTCTATTTTTCAATCACCTTCACTAAAGATATCTCCAAGGTCGTCTATCAAGGAAAAAGGGAGGCCTTCATTTGAATTTAAGATACAAAATGAGATTGATGCAAGTATCCAAGAAAATTTACCCTCTACTCTTATTCATGGTAAAAAGGGTAAGAAGAAACCATCTCTTAGCCCCCTATCACTAGGACTAATTAGACTAAAAGGATCCCCCAGCCTGAGTATGCTACTGGTGTCACTTCCAACACTAAAAAGACTCAACAAAGGAGGTGAAGTGATTCTTCCCCTCTAAACCAATGAAGATTATTTCATGGAACGTCAGGGGCTTAAACTCCCCTAACAAGAAATGGCTAATTAAGATCCAATTGATGAACTCTAAGTTTGATGTTGCACTCATTCAGGAAACTAAAATATTTGTTCAGGCTTCTTCTACTCTCTTTTCATCATGTAAATTGGGGAATTTATGGTCTTCCCCTTCTGATGGCTCCTTGGGAGGCCTAGCTATTCTTTGGGACCCCAATAAGGTTTCTGTGGAGACCATCTCCAAGGGAAAACATTGGATGCTTTCTTTACAAAAAATTTGTTGTTTAGATACATATGTCTGGTTGTTTAATATTTATGTTCCCTTGGCTATTCTTTACAAAAGTAAACTATGGTGTCATATTGGTGATTTGATTGGGTATTGAATGAGGAACTAATCATTTTGGGTGAGGAATTCAACATGGTTTTAAGTAATGGTGAGAAGATTGGGGGGATTTTTCCTTCGCAAAAGTTGATGATAGATTTTAATTAGTTTATTTATAACAATAAATCAATTGATGTCTCACCAAAAATGGGTTGAATCACATGGACTAATCGTAGAGAATGTTTTTTCCACATTGCGGAATGACTTGATCAATTTATCCTCTCTAACCATTGGTTTAACATTGATAAGGATTATTATTCTTCTATTTTTCCATTCACGGGATTGGACCACTTCCCTATTTTATTGGATATTGTTGAAACTTGCTATCACCACAAAGGATCATTTAAATTTGAACTGATATGGTTCAGGGATCCTTCCTTTCTCCCTCTCCTTATATCTTGGTGGGAGAACTCCACTTATTTGGAAGGAACCCTTCTTTACAGACTGGTTAAACACTTACAGCTTTTAAAGGTTAAAATTAAGGATTGGAACATTAATCATTTTAAATGTATTTTTCATGAAAAGGATGAGATTTAGTCCAAGATGAACATCTTGAATGATTACATTATTACTCATGGCATGGACTCTCAGACCTTTGTTCAAGAGAAATAACTTAGAAGTGCACTAGAAGTTATTTCAGGAGAAGAGATTTATTGGAAACAAAAGTCTCGTAAGAATTGCCCTAATGATGGGGATAGAAATACTATATTTTTTCATGCTTATGCCAAAATGAAAAGATTGAGAAATAAGATTATTAGTATTGATTCCTCTTCCGGTGGGATTGAAGATGAAAATAACATTTCTCTAGAGGGTTTCTCCTTCATCAACACTCTTCTCACCAAAGAACACACTCAAATCATTGAGTTTTTTGTGGACTCAATTCCATCATGTGTGTCGCAAGTTGATAATTCGATGTTGATGGCACCTTTTACATTACAGGAACTTAAAGAAGTTGTCTTTTCCATGGCCCTGAATAAAGAACTTGGGCCTCACAGGTTCACAATTCCTTTCTTTCAGAAGTGTTGGGATTTTATAGGTTCTGACATCTTACCAACATTAGAAGAATAAATAACTAATAAAACTATGTTAAAATAAATAAACAGTACGTCGATTACACTGATTCCTAAAAAAGAGGATCCTAGGACTTTTGCAGATTTATGTCCTATATCCTTATTTAATTCACTGTATAAGATTTTTACAAAGGCGATATCCATCCGTTTCAATAAGATTCCCCCCACAATTATATCTAAGGAATAAGGTGGTTTTGTTCCTGGGAGAGAAACCTTAGAGGGTGCTATACTTTCTCATGATATTTTCCATTCAGTCTCCTTAGAAAATAAATAAAATTATTTTAAAATTGGATATGATGAAGGCTTATGATTCGATTGATTTAGCTTTTATAATAAAATTTATATCAAGATTTTTTTTTTATGCTAATTGGGTTAAGTGGATATACTAATGTATAACATCACCTACATACTCTGTGATTATTAATGGGTCTTCGATGGGTTTCTTCTCTTTTTCAAGGGGCATTCATCAGGGAGATCCTTTGTCTACCTTTCTCTTTATACTAATGGATGAAGGGCTTAGTAGGGCTATTTTTCATGCTAAAACCATTGGTTCTTGGAAGGGCATCAAGTTTTATGCTTGGGGTTATTATTACACTCATAATTTATTTGCTGATGACACACTCTTTTTTGGACAACCCACCACCTCTAAATCCTGCATCATTAAGGAGTTTATTGCAAATTACTTCCTAGCTTCTCGACAATTGGTTAATCCTGCTAAATCCAAAATCTCCTTCCTTAATGTCTCCCCTTTGGTACAACATAGATTAGTCCACTTTTTGGGTCTCACATTGGGATAATCTCCTTGTTGCTATCTAGGGATACCCTTCTATACGGGGTCTGAGAAGCAAAAATTTTGGGACAAAGTGATCTCATATATTTCTCAAAAGATCTTGTCTTAGAAACATAAATGGTTTTCATTAGCTAGGAAGCTACTTATGATTAAGATTGTTTTGAGTTTCATTCCTATATACTTGATGTATGTTCTAAACATGCCCAAGTGCTCCATACAAGAACTTCATTCTATCTTAAGAGATTTCCTTTGGGTAGAAAATGTATCTCAAAAAAATAAGTTTCCATTGTTGGCTTGGCATAAGGCATGTCAACCTCAATCTTCCCAAGATGTTGGTATTAGAGACCCTACTCTTCAGAATAAAGCTTTAGGTGCTAAAATTTTGTGGAAATTTTATCATAACCCTCAATTACAATGGGTCAAAGGTATGAGGGATAAATACATAGATTCCCCTAACTGGGAGAGAATATTTACTACTTTATCTCTCCCTCGTGGATTTGCAATCTGGGATTTTTTACGCTCTTGTAGGGAGTGGCTCCTCCCTTCTTTTTCTTGGCTTATTCAAATTGAAGCTAAGGCTCACTTTTGGATGATTCTTCGAATGGACATAAACCCTTATGTCAAATCTGGGATTGGGTCCCTTTGGATTCAAAATTAAAAATTACTTGGGGAGATAAAGTATGTCATTATTTTAATATCGTTAATGGATCTTCCTATTAGAATGACTTGTCCCAATTTTCTAATGCTATGGAGTTGGTAACAGATCTCCATAGGGAATTGAGTTCGCGTGTTATTATCTCATCCTCACTAGAGGATGAACTTATTTGGCTTGGATCCCCTTCAGGAAAATATTTTGTTCAGTCTGGATATGAATCTAACTTCCCCACTAATCATTTTAATTATTGGCCCTCTAGATTGTTATGGGGGGTAGCCTATCTTCCTAAGGCTGGTGCCTTTGGATGGATAGCTATTCAGGATAGAGTGTTGACTGGTGAGAAAATGGTTAGGTTGGGAATTAAAACTATCTTCCCTTGCACCCTTTGTGGAAACTTTATAGAATTAACAAATCACTTGTTTTTGAATTGTCATTTTGCATTGGACTACTGGTATTGGTTGTTTGAAAAAATTGGGTTGGTATTCAGTTGTGGAACATACTCTATGTGATCACTTTCAAGCTTGGACTTTCTTATACATATCCTCCACCATTGCACCTCTTTGGGATATTTTTTCTTCCACCCTCATTCAGAACATTTGGCTCTAACACAATGAAAGAATATTCAGAAAGAAACATTCTTCATTGGATAATGTTTTATATAAGATAAAGAAGTCCATTTCTGAGGTTATGTCATCTTATCATATTAGAAACCTTCATTCATCAAAATCCTTTTCCAAGTAATATTTCCTTATCCAAGCTAACTAGCACTTACTCCAATCACTCCCCCATCATGGTTGTCAGCCCAACATAGGTTCTTTGATTTCCAGAGCACATATTACATGGTCTCCTCCCTTGATTGGTTTTTACAAATTCAATTTTGGCGGAGCTTCTAGGGGTAACCGTGGGATCTCTAGTGTTGGGAAAATCATTAGAAATTCTTATGGGAAAGTTATTAAAGAGGTTTGTAAGAAATTATCTCCTGACACATCCCTTTCTTTTTCCTCATCCATTCTCTCTATGGGTGCACATTCGAGTAACATTGGGTATCACTAATTGTATTTGTTGTGGGGTTTTTTGGGTCATCGGTTTGAGTCTTTGACTCTTTTTTGTAATGGGATTATTTTTCTTTGCTTTGAGTTTGGGAATGGTTTTCTTGAGTCCATGATCCTCATTGTCGAATATTTTTGTCCGATCTCGGTAGGTTAGGTATTTGGTCTGTCCAACAATTTGTTACATGGCTACAACCGAGGCTTTTCGTCCTAGTTCTTTCTCGCTGGTATGTGCGAATGAACTAGGCAAATCTAAATCTTTTTAAATTATGAATAAAATAATTTTGTGGCTTAGCCACTTTTACCAAAAAAATTAAAAAAATAGACTATATTGTGTGGGGTTTCACCTCAAAGCTTACAGACAGTAGTAAACCGCTTATCAAAAACCATTTCTAAATATGAATTTTCCAAACACCCTATATCTTAAAATTATACAAAATCTTATCAAATTTATAACCATAAAAATTGAATCAAATATTACAGCTATAAAAAAACATATCAAATCTGCAAACATGAAAATCGTATCAAATTTGTTCTTAAACAAAATCTTGTAAAATTAAATCGTCCAGATATATGATATCAAATCAATGCTAAAATATCTTAAATTCTAGTTCCCTAAATTTCATTAAATACTAGTAGAAACAAGTAATCTATACTTATAGTATTGGGCCCAATCACATATGAGTCCCAACACATTTCACCACTCTAGAATTGTTCAGTTGATACCAAAATCCCCATAGGTCTTATTGTAATTTGAATCCAATATCATATTCCTGGCTTTGATGAAATTTGAATCCAATATCACATTCGTGGCTTTGATGTCTCCATACATAATACACTTATGTCATTCCTCCTAGAAAATAGCCTTCCTCTCTCAAAATAGATATTCTTGAACACTTGATTTTTGTTGTGGGTAAGATGACTGTTATTAATCCCTTTTGATATGTACTCATTTTATTCCTTTTAGCCAAAATTCTTAGGCACATTCCATTACATGGGCAAAATTTCACAGTATATACTAGTTTTTAATGACTAGTATTACTGCAAGCAGTTCCATCTTCACTGATGAAATCTGAAATGCAATTTTCCAGATAGCCTGTTTCTCTCAACAAGGAAAAAATGTAAGTGAGAGAAAAAGTATTCAAATCCACTACATGATCAAATAAATATTATAGCAAACCCAAAGAAGATTAGAAAGGAAAATTAAGATGTTCTCAAAGGTGGAGAGACTAATATAAATCCATCACATTGGACAAACAAATATGGTACATGCGCTTTGATGTTCTAACAATATCCTCTTATATTTCATCATAAATATCCACTGTAGTAATGAAATCTTCAAAATATCCAAGGATCATATTTAGGTGGTGATCATAAGCATGTAATTTTCCCCTGCGATTTCTATCAGAACAGATTTTGACATAAATACGTTCATTGAGACTGAGGCAAGTGAGGTGAAGAGGTTCCTTCACTCTACTTTCTTCTTCACTTTCCATGGCCATATATCTCTCAGCTTTCCCTCATCTCTCTATTGATTTATACTTATGAAATTGGACGATGTAACCTAATCAAATCAACGGTACCATGATGATAGTTTCCAAAAGGGACTGCAAAGTTTTCTCAACAGGTTTCAACAGAAATCGCGAAGTCTAGGATACAAAGACAAGGGTTTATTGACCAAAGATGTCAGGGTTTCTATGTTGGAGAAGAATATTGTAGGGCCTAATAATCTTCTACTTCAACGACGACAATAGGGATAATTAGGGATAACAGAGTAGATAACTTTAGCAGGTCCAAATGCAGACGATTGCAGGTTAGAGCGATATGTACTCTTTCTTACCTGGACTGGCTATTGGAGAAATTCCTTTCACCACCACAATCTTGTTTGTGTCATCACCACCCTCTCTAATCTTCTCATCCTCGTTGAAATTGTGGGCAGCGAAGCCAAGGTCAGAATATGCTGCTGAAATTTCGGGTAAAACCGACAAAGTGTTGTGATTCATCTAGCTCCTAGTTTCTCTTCTATCCATCACCTATAAAAAAATTTATGATCCAATAGTTCATATGATTATTACAAAACCAAAAAGTAGGGGGAGAGCTTCAACACATATTCAAACCACAGACTTAAAATATTGTGTAGGTGGCAAGATGTATTTATCAATGCTTATCATGCATGCCACGTGCCATGTGGAGACCATGATTTGGAAGCATGTTAGTTCTGGGTATGTGAAGCCCAATGAACACAACCTTTCAGCTTCTCTCATATTTTGATTGTTCTATATGTTTCTATAAATAGATATGTATAAATCATGAATGGGTTGTATTTGGTATTAGTTCAATATTAATTAGGTATTTTTCTGTTTGAGAGTGGATGTAGGCAAATTTCTTGAACAACTCTAAATTTTTGTGGTGTGTGTTTTGTCTACATATTTCTTTTTCTATCTTAAATATGTTCCATTGTTTTTACTACTGGATTAAAACTTACAATTGGTATCAGAGCTTGGTTAAATCCAAGGAGCAGATATGGAAGACAACGAGGTTTTAATTTTGACTACAACAGAAGTTGCAGTAAAGAATTGGGTGCTCGATATAGGAGCGTCATTTCATACTACTTTGTAGGAGGAGTTTTTCAAAACCTTTCAAATCGGCAATTTCGGTAAGGTATATCTTGCAGATGATAAATCTCTTCAAATTGTTGGAAAATGAAATGTTTTGTTGAAACTAACGGATGGAAATAACTGGGTCCTACGGGATGTCCAGTATGTTCCTCAACTTAAAAATAATTCTATTTCAATTGGACAATTGTTCTCTCAAGGATGTAATGTGAGGTTAGAATCCAGTAATTGGAAGGTGACAAAAGGGTCCGTAATAATTGGCAAAAGAAGCAAATTAGATACTTTATATCTGGTAGAAACTCAGAATGAAGTAGCAGTGGCAATGACAATTTCTATCAATGGCACAAAACAGTGGCACAATATTTCTAACAATCCTTAACAAGAAGAAAAAAAAGAAAAAAGAGCATAAGAACGTATGGTGAGAAATTGGGAACTCGACATTAGTTTCAATTCCACATATAAGAAACTAAACTTATTCAACATAAGAAACTAAAAGACATAGCGGCTTGTGAAGAAAGAGTTGCAGCTGCTGTTGGATCTAAAATTACACTCATGGAAACAGATGAAAATTATGTTAAGTATTTTGCCACGGAAATGGGAATAGATGTAGCGAATGATTTGGATCAGGGCAGAGATATAGAGATATAGAGATATGGTGATATGTTTTGAAAGTAATGGACAAAAAGTTAAAGCTTCTATTGAAAATGACAAGGAAGAAACATGTTTGGCTGCAAAAGAGGCTGAGACAACCAAACAGATTTTGACATACCCTTTGGAGCCTTTTCATATTCTTATTCTTGAAGAGGTTAAGAAGCCTACGATTATTATGAATGCAGAGGGGAATACAATGACACCCTATGTGGTTGCTTGTACAATAAATTGGGACAGGCATGTTGAGCATATTGGCAAATGCTAGGAAGTTAGCAAGAATTTGGGGCTTATGTTAGAGCACTTGCCATCTCCTAATGTCACAATGCTTCAGAGTTCTGAAATCATTGTTCTTATCAACTCTCTTGCAAAAATTGTGAAGAAGAGGCCAGCGCTATGTGATCGTATCACGCCAATGTTTCTTAGTTTTGATCCTAATACTGAATCTGGAAGAGGGGATCAAGTTGCAACCGTAATACATGCTCTCACAACTGTATTTATTGGAATTATGAAGAGTACATACGATAGGGAAATGAAGAGTCACAGGGAAAGGAAGAGTCACACCATCCGCGCTGGCAAGGGTAAGATGAGTAAAAGACGATTTGTATCTTAGGAAAAGTCTTTTGAGAAAGAATCCCTGCAGAAGTAGGATAATGCATTGCCCAAATCAAAGATGGTTAATTCTGTTTTGCCAAGGATTGTGAATTCGGATGAAGTTCCATCTGTTTTTAGGTCCATCAGATAGATATTAAAGTCCTCAAGACAAATTCACTTAAAAACTTGGGTTTGGCGAAAGGAATAGTAGATGATGATGCAGTTCCTCCAGTTATCTCATTTGTTAAAGAAAATATATTAGAATTTGATTGGTTGTGCAGAAAGGCAGTGACTTATGCCTTCAATTCGTTTTAGAAGGCTCCATCTATTGGGATATGCAGCCCCCTTGTGGATGTCTCATCCGATGTATTGGCTGCGGATGAGGTGAGTTCCATCCTCATTCCTCCATGAAGGAGGTGGACTGTTTGAACTGTATCTTGGACCAAGACCTAGTGGAAGACCCCACCAAATCTGAATTTTCGATGGTGCGAGAAGATATTGTTGTTGCTCTAAAGGCTGCAGAGGATGTTCTCCGTTTATTTCCAAAATTTGACCGTTTACCACTTTTAATTTCACCATCTCTTTCTTCACCCCTGCAACAAAAAAGACTTAATCACAATTAATTTTCATCTAAAAATTGCTAGCAGGAGTGATGGAGATGCTTGAATAAATTTTGCCCTTTCATGGATAAAAAAAATTAAATGTGATTAAGTCTGTTTTGTTGCAGGGGTGAAGAAAGAGATGGTGAAATCAGAAGTGGTAAACGATCAAATTTTGGAAATAAACGGAGAACACAAAAAAGAAGACAAGGAGAAATATCATTGTGTTGAAAGGTGTCAAGGGAGGTTCCTAAAGTATCATGACTCCTTTTACATTTTCTTCCACTTAAATATTAGTAGATTAATTCATGGGTATATTTTGTTTTATTCTCAACCAAAGCAGTGGATTTTATGGGCATGCAATGGATTAGAGGTGGGCTGAGTGAAACATGTGTATAAATGTAGATCATCAATAATTTAGAGGGTGTGATTATAACAATTGATAGGGATTGGCCTGACGATGTCATCATTGCTTCCAGAATATAAATCCCCTTGTCATTTCACAATTATTATTATGTCAAGTTTACGTTCTTCTCTTCCAAGAGACTGCAAACAAATAACATCATGTATCTTTTTAGCTAGTAGATTTGAGGGCTTTTCTATTTCTTTATTCATAAATTTTGTAATTTTCCTTTTTAATATAAAGGTCTTCATAGTTTTCAGTTTAATTAAATGGAAAAAGTGATACTAACAATCAATTACAATTTAATCATATAGAAATATTTTGATAACTCCATTTAATCTTATGAGAATTTATGTTTCTATGGGAATTTTTAACCTTTGATATTCAAAACAATATTGAAGTCCCTCGCTAATGGAAGATGCCCATCCAAAAATAATCAAATGCTTTGTAATCCATTGTCCACTTTTAAAGTAGTCTTGATATTAACTTGTATTGTTTCTAGATTGTTTTTCTTATGTGAGTGTTTTAAAGTATGAGAACTAATGTCAAAATGCTAAATTAAAAAAAAAATATGTACATCATATCATGATATGGAGAGACAAAATAGTAGTAATAGAATGAGGAAGAAAAGAATAAAAGGAAATAAATGAACAATGGTTGGGTTTAGAATGATAATAGTTGACCTATCGTTTATTGAATTTTTTGTTTTAGTGTCATTTTTATTTTATTTTAAATGATTTACAATATTTTAATAGTGTATGGTGTGCAATTCAATAAATTGTTATTATATTATAAAATTATTGAAAAATATTAATAAATAACTTCATTATCTTAAAACAAGCTTAGTCTTCTACACTATCACTTTTCACATAACTCCAATTATGCACTTTTGAGGCATTACTCCACCAACTTCTTGTTTCACTATACAAAGGAGATCATCAACTACAAAATATTGGCAGTTGAAAATGTTACAAATGATTTCTTGTATTAACTATAAGCATTAACTAGTGATTTATTTTATATATGAATTTTTCTGTTGGAATTTGGGTGAAGCATATTATTTATATTTGTTACTATTATGTTCTCTTATTAGAATCAAGACAATACCGTTGTTGAATAATTTTATGCGTATTTATTTAGTCCAATCTTCCTTTAAGATACAAGACATTACACCATTACATTTACACAATTTTTTTCTAGAATCATTTTGTACAAACAAAGATAATTAAAAATGGTGCAAATATTTCTTTCATTGACAAACTTTGTTGAATATTCAAATACATGATATTTGGATCATGCATTTTCTAGAGTAGACAATTTGACATACAAATGATAAAATGACCATACATTCACATGATGAGGTGATTCAATTGTCACCGAGAGGAAACAATGATAGATCTTGCAAGGGATTTTCTTCCCTCCTACCATTCACTTCAACACACACTAGTTTTATATCCAAATACATTGAATTTATTCATAAGGATGATCTGACGGTCGAGAGTAAAAGAAGGAAAACCTAATCAATGAGATTAAGAGGAAAAAAATTATCTATATAAAGGATGAATTTTAATGGTAAAGATTTGTTGTTAAGTTGAAGAAAATTTGAAGCATGAAGAGCGGCACCGAGTATAAACCAGTTATAGAAAAAAAAAGAAGATGGATGAGTTTGATGTTACCGAGTGCAGTTTGAGGTAAAGAAATCATTGATCATAGAGATTCTAAATAGCATGTGTTGATACATTTTCATAGATATTTTGTATTGAAATTTATTGTGTGAAAAAGAGTGAAAATCCCATTATTGGGTAGGCCCTAATAGGTCTTAGTTTGTAAATCCTTTAATAGGGTACATCTCTTATATTAGATATTGTAAAATCCTTTAGCAAGGTAGACTGTATAAGCATTTTTGTACTCCTAACAGGGTAAGCTATCAGAAGAAGCTAAACATTGTAGCTCTAACTGAGCAACATTTTTACTACAATAGTGAAGGATTGTGGGTGTCATCACCACTGCCATTTTTTTTTTTCTCTAAACAAGGATTTTTGCATGACAAAAAATGATGGTGTTATGGGCTATGTTTTCATGCTTTGATTTATATATTTCATAATATTTATCTCCAAATTATTCAGTTCAGTAAATATTCAGAATATATGTGAAAATTTTTAGAAGCATTGATTCACCCCTCCCCTCTCAGTACTTAACTTTCCATACTAAACCAAACATCTTGCATCAATTCAGGCTGCAAATCCTTAGTACCTATAGTACCATGGTCTGTAGCATTGCTCGAGGATTCAAAATTCCTATTGTGCCACCCATTCTCCCACTTCTCCCACTCATTTTCCATTTTTTTGTGTTAATTAGTAGAGATATAATTGATACAAATTATGTTGTACATGGTTTTTTTTTTTTTTTTTTTTTGGGGGGGGGGGGGGGGGGGGGGGGGGGNTTTGGGGGGGGGGGAGGGGTGGGGGGTGGGGGGTTGATTGAATTTTGAATTTGCAGGTGTCTTATGTCTTTAGACTCTAATGGCCTAAAGACAAGTTTTTATGTGTTGTCATGCGTTGAATTGTGATATCAAGGATCACGGCCCTCTCCCTGCTAAATCAATTAAAAAAATCCTTGTCCTTGGTTTACAATCCTAACAATTATTTCTTGTGATGATGTATTTGATTTACTTGATTGAAATTTCACAATTCTAAAGTTCATGCAAGAGCGATAAGGTCTTGGTCTACTGAAACCATACACAATGTCTATAATTGTGTAATAAGTTTTCTATCTTATGAATATGGTCTATGATTTCATAAGAAATGGTTTAAATTTCTTAAGGTCATCTTCTGTGAGTATTATTTACATATTCTTGATCCTAAAATATTGTGTCCTTCTTTCTTTCTTTATATTCTCATTCTTGTAGCTTCTAATGAGGTCCCTAAATTTATCAAATGTGTGATCATATCCAATAATTCTACCCTATCACTTTTTTTAAATAATAAAATCTTCATGGTAATGTATCATGTCACTAAAAATTCTATAAAAATAAAAACGTGACAAACAAAATTGAGGAAAAAAATGTCACATCTCATGTCAAAATATCTAAGTATCTAGCTCAAAAATGCCAACAACCAATTAAAAAATAGTGAAGAAACTTATTGATTATAAATATATTAATTCATACAAACCCATTGTGATAGTTTGTGATTCTAAAAAAATTAAATCAGGAAAAAAAAGGTTAGATTAGTTATAAAGTTTTGTTAGAACGTAGAGGATTCTAAACTTGTCAATTTTTTATTAAGTCGAATTATGACTACCACTTTTGATCATTCTTATCAAGTTCCAAAATATGAGTTTTCAAAATAGCCAAAAGTAACTTGTAGTGAATCCAATAATATCCAAAAACTTTCTCATTAATGACATCAAGGTCGCCTTACAAGTAATTGCTTTGACCAGCCCACCCTTGCACATCATGTGATCAACATAATCATTTTAATAAACCTTGATATATGCAAGACCGCTTCAATTTGAAGTACGTAAGGTATTCATATTTTGGTTGAATACATTGTTCTATATGGAAATCGAAGACTCGTTTGTTTACCAAATGTGAGATGAGATTTTAGTATATTATTAATGATAAACATCTACCTACTTAAATATTGATGTTATTGTCAATCATCAGTCTTATAATGATGATGAGATTAGTCCATCATGTCTTTTTGAGCCTATATTTGAATAGTGGTAGTATTAATATTTCGAAAATGACCCTTAGTAAATTTTATAAATAACCACTTGCTGAGAAGATGGCATAATTGAATTCAATTCACACCAAGAATAATTTTTCTACATAGTGAGATTAATTTGTGTATATTTAATACACAAAAATGATGTATTAGTCTTAATTGATGTATTTCTATTATTTGAGACTCATAATAAAAAAAATATAAGATATAAGGGCATCATTGAGTTTTCTCTCTACTGATAAAAATTCTCATATAATGACTTGAATTGTTTATTTTTTTACTTCTCAATTAGTTTGGCATATGCTTTCTACTCTTTCCCTATTGGGGAGATCTTCTTTAAATTCTCTTATATCATATGCAAGTGGGGAATCTTGTATGTATTCCAAGATTTAAGTGGAGACCTTACAAGTATAATAGATGTGTGCATTTAAGATGGTTTGTGTAGATTTATTGCTTCACTAGAATTATTGATGTATTATTAACTTTCCAATATCTTTGTAGAGTTTGACAATGACATGCTTCATGCACTTACATTTCAGCTATGAAAAATGCTTTTTTTTTATTATTTCTGATCTTACACTAGTGTTTTGAAGCACACCTAATAATTAGACTTGATGTTTCAGTGCACTTGTTGAAATCTTGTACCTCTTTGATTATAGAAATTATTGGTAGATAATTGATGTAGATATGTTCATCCTTGTTGTGTAGATATCACCTAATAATTTGTGTAGATATCAAATATAGTTGTCCCAATAGGTCGATTCATGGGGATTATTAGTCATGAGTGTTTCCTCTTTGTGGTCGCTAATGGTTGGTCATATGTTTTTGGATTATTACATATTGTACTATTATATAATATTGTAAACATTAGTATCGTAGATGAAGGTAATATAGAAGCATATGATGATAGATACACTAATGCTAACTAAGAAATCAGTTAGCAATGGGTAAGTGAGTATCAAATTAGTATGATAGGAAAGAAAAAATAGGATAGTAATTCTCTTAAAGTGTAGGTTGTCCAACTTCAAAGTCACTTGGAAGAGTATGAGGACAAAATGGAAAAGATAAACCATGAGAGGTATAGAAAGATTGAATAAGATCTCATTGCTACTATTGATATTATTGATGGAATAATGAAGAGGTAGTTATGGGCATTGTTTCAAGAAGATTGAAGATCAAAAAATAGCTTAAGAAGTAGAGTGAGGGGATTGAAGAAAAAAAGAAAGCGGGCCTCAATGGAAATAATTTAAGAAGGGGTGCTTTGGAGTAACTCTTCTTTTATTTTTATTTTTATAGTTGTTGTTTGTGATATTATTTTGCATGGCCTACATGAAAAATTTGTTACTATTGGTGATGGTTTAGCAAGCCACTTTAATTTTTATTAGGTATGTACTGCTCTAGTATTATCTATTTATTTTTGTTTTATGCTTGCTTCAATTCAAGGTATATTTGCATTAGTAATTTTGTAAGTTGGTGTAAATATTAATTGGAAAAACAAAGAAAATGAAACAAAAAGAATATTAATTGGGAATTGAAGAAGGATCGGGTTTTGGGAGGACAAGTGAATTGAGGCAAAACCCCTGGCAAAAAGTTAGTTGTCACCTAATGAACAACCTGAAAGGTCGTGTTGGTAATTTTGATTCTTATTTTATTGATCATGAAAGAGGAAAGTGGAAAAGCATCTCACTATATTTTGATGACCACCTCAACCTCATGCGTAAAACTCTAGACCTTCAATCCCTCCTTCACAATATACGAATTCCACTGTCAAACTATGATTATAGGTTTATTTGGAGGGAGACCCAATATGGGGAATTCAAGGTCAACTTTGTCTACATGATATTAATGAAATTTAATGGAGAAACTAACTACTGGAAAATTGTCTGGAATCCACAAGTAATACCCAAACTTGAGTTCTTTTGGTGTGTGATAATGAATAGTAAATTACTCACACAATATAATCTAAGGAGAGGCTTTCAACTACCAAATAGATATGTTCTTTGAGAATTGGAAGAGGAAACCATCAACCACATCTTCATCCATTATCCTTTTGTTGTGGACATATGGAATATGAACCTCCAAAAATTTAACCTTCAGTGGGTGTTTCATATGGATATACACCAAGTTATTGTGGGTTGGCCTTCAACTTCTTGACAACCCCTAATAAAATAGCTCTTGAAGAAAATTCCCCCAACATCTGTTGGAGTATCTCAAAGGAAAGAAACAACCAAAATTTTTAGAGATTCACAAATCCCCCCTCCCCCCCCCAAATGTCTACAATAGTTGTTATAAGATGATTATGGAAAATATTTATGTTACTAAGTGGAAAACTCCTAGTAACCCTCCCAATAAAGCTGACTAAGGAGAGATCCTTTCCATCAAGCCAATTTCTTACTGAACCTATCAATTGGTGATTTCCAAAAGTAGTTAGGAGGTTTAATTCTCAGAGGCAAGCTAAGATAGGTTTAGGCTAAGACATCCACCTTGCATCCAAGAATTTTGGCAATTTTATTATGTCTAGGCTTTGACATATTAAAGAATTTAATAAAGAGTTCTTCTACCTTTTCACCATCTTACCAGAAGTCATCTCATAATCATCCAATGTTTTGATATTCCTAGCTTCTGCAGCAGCAGATTTTCACATTAAAATTGTGTATTCCATGAACTTTTGATGGGATAAAACTAGGTTCCTGGAGGAAGGTTTCAAACCCATAAGGAACCCCTGATCAACCACTATTTTGAAGTTCCTTCCCAAAAATTCCACCATAATAGTGAATAGATTAGGAGAGATAGGATCCCCTTGGTGGAATCCTCTGGTATTTTTGAAGAAATATGAGGGGGGGCCATTCACAATGATATAAATGGAGGCAGTAGAGACAAGTTGACCAACCAGCTGAAGGAGTCTTTTGTTGAAGCCAAATGCCCTCATAATTTTCAATAAAAAGTCCCATTCAACATGATCATAATCTTTTGAGATATCTAATTTGAGAATAAATCCTTGAGTCTTTGATTCCATGATAGTGGAATCAAGGATTTTCCTTCTAGGAACAAGACCACTCTATTGAGGGGAGATCAAGGTACCTGTAAGATAGTCAATAGTCTTGTTGTCAACACCTTAAAAATAATTTTGTAAAAGGAATTACAAAGGCTTATAGGTCTGAAAGCTTCAAACTCGACAGTCCCACGGTGTTTAGGTGTGAGAAAAAAATTCCATAACAACATTCAAAACATCCTTAGCCATTGTCTCCCAAAAACCATTGAAAGAAGAACATAGAGAAACCATCTATTCTAGGGGCCTTATTTTCTTTAAAAGAAAGAAAACTCTCTTGACTTGTTCATTGGAAGGAAAAGAAGTGAGCATCTCATTATCTTCATCTTTAACAAGCCTAGGAATTTCACTAGTTAAATAATATTTCATCTCTTGACAAACATCTTTATGGGCTGACAGAAGGTTATTGAAAAAATGAACAACATGTCTTCTTATGTCTTCATCCTTCTCATATATGCTACCATTGCAGTCAATGTAGGCAATTTTGTTAGCAACTCTATGTTTCAGGGTAGACATATGAAAGTATCAGTATTTTTTTCTTCGACTGTCATCCATAGGGCCCTAGATCTCTATTTCCAAAATTCTTCCTCCTTTGATATGATGTAATGGAGCTTACCAAGGATTTCATTTTCCTTTATCTTATTGTCAGCAATATATCCCTCCAGCTAGATGTTTTCTTTTATATCCTTAAGATCAATTTGCAATTCGTTATTGATACCAAATGTGATACCAAAGGTATCTTTGTTTCATATTTTCACTCTATTTTTAATTTCCCTTAGTTTCTTGGCAATCTTGAACATAGTCAAGTCCTGGAAATAGAGATATTCCACCATTTTTTAACTTCTTGAAAAAATTGAGGGTGAGACAACCACATTATTTTAAATCTAAAAGGAAAATTACTTTTATCCATGATAGGATAAACCAGGAAGCTAGTGGAAAAGTTATTTGATCCCACCCTGGAAAGACCTTTTAGAGAACAGAAGTAATTTAGGAACCACTTAGTAGAGATTAAAGTACCATCAAGTCTTACTTTGATTAAACCCTCACATGTCCTACGATTTGAAAAAGTATAGGAAGCTCATTGCAAGTCTTAGTATTTTTGTGAGTTCTAATGAATGGTAAAGTACTCACACGAGATAATCTAAGAAGGAGGGGCTTTCAACTATGCAATAGATTTTTTCTTTTTAAATTGGTGGAGGAAACTATCAACCACCTATTCATCCACTTCACTTTTTCTGTGCACATATAGAATATGATCCTCCAAAAATTTAACCTTCAATGGGTATTTCATATGGATATAGACCAGTTTTTTGTGGGTTCTAGCCTTCACCTTCTTTCCACCCCCTCATCAAACAAATCTAGAGGAAAATTCCCCCTACATCTGCTGGAGTATCAGGAAGGAAAGAAACTACTCAATTTTAAGAGATTCAGATCCCCCTAGACAATTTCTACAATAGTTGTTGTAAGATGATTATGGAAAATATCTCTATTCTAAGTGGAAAACTCCTAGTAATCCTGCCACTACAATTGACTTTTTTATTGCTAACCAGTGGAAAATCCTTCGTGAGTTTAAAGCCTTCAATAGCACAAAAATACTTAACTCACAGAGTACCAAATGGGAGTCTCCAAGCCCATCATGGTATAAATTAAACTTTGATGGGGCAGCTAACAATATTTGGCAAGATGGAGGAGTCATAAGAGATCACTATGGTCATCTTATTATTTCTTATACTGGAAGACTGGAGAATCACAATGTTAACCAATCTAAGGGTATGAATCTCTTCTAGGGACTAAAATTTTCCCTTTTTATTGGTGTCAGACACCTAGAAATTTAGGGTGACTCTAAATTGATAGTGGAAGCTACCGATGGTAGGAGTGTTGTAGGATGGAATGTTGAAATAATCTTGAAAGACTTCACAGTACTTCTGGCCAATCTAGACAACTTCACCACTCTTTATACTTAAAAAGAGGGGAATGCGGTGGCTGATCTATGGCTTCTTATGATATGCTACAATAAGGCTTACAATGTTGGAGAAGTGTTGATCTGCTGCCAAAGAATAACAAGGATATCATTGAGAAGGGAAGAACTAAGGCCCTAGTTAAAAATATTTAAATATTATATTAATTACACCCTTTATATGATAATGGGAATAGGGATTGCCTTAGGTCTATTTTAAATTTAGAATTTGAATTTGGAGCTTATTATTATTCGGATTGGGTGTCCATGTGGCAGGCTCATGCTTAGTTATGAAAGATATTTCCAAAACAACTCAAACTGGCTGAGAAATTATGTTATCTATCAATCAAGTACCAATATTGGGAAAGGTTGTATTTTTTATTTATTCATTTTGGTATTTTTTTGATTTGATGATGGAAAAGGAAATTTTTCCCTCTTTAATACTCAGATGATTGAAGGCTCAGATGGACAAAATGTCTATCAATTTTGGTGGGCTCTTTAAAACATACTCCCCAATAATTAAAGTGTTTATTGCTCTTGTTTATTTCAATTTTTTGTGGTTTCTCTTCTTCATATTTCCATCGACATTTAATGGCTCTATAATTCTACCTTTCTATGTTATGCTATTCTTGCTAAGCTTCCTGAAGAAGATATGGGTGGCAACAAACTCTAAATTAAACTTGATAATCTAGATGACTTCAAATGCAAGCTCATTGTCTAGTTTGTGTGCACTGAGAATGGTATTAATAAATTTATGGATAATATGATGGGATTCGATGAAAGACTCTCCAAGAAATTTTATGCTTCATGGGATGATAGAAGATTCATTGTTGATGGTATCTCTTTTAAGGTAAATGAGGAGGTCATGGCCCAAGATACGAGCCTCTTGATGGAACAAACGAAATGGAAGAAGCAAAGCATAATTTTGGACACCAAGAGCCTCAATCAATTCTTTTTCTATGATGAGAACCCTATCAAACTTATTAGTGGATTTAACCGTGAAGAGTTACAGAATCCCTAAAACTAGGTATGCTATGCAATAATGAAACATTTTACCCTTGAGGTTCGTTATGGGGTGTATTTTTACTATCATCTTTTGTTTCTCAATCATCTTAGGGAAAGGGAGATTATTTCCATTCCTTTATTCATGTTGCATTCTATGGACATCGATGTTAAAGATGTTGTTGAAGATAAAAAATAGTGTCAGAAGTATACCATATAGCATCAAGGTCTAATTTACTACTTGTACAAGTTTCACTTAGCTCTCTACCCTCCTTGTACTATCTATGTCCAAAAGGCTACTGATTCCCAATCTCCCCCAATTGCTAGTGTCATTCTCGACCCTAGGTGCCCTAACAAATTGAAGCTTCAGAACCTTGGCCTTAATCTAGAGGTTGGCCCTTTCCATGCTACCCCTTTGCCTAATACTGTTAAGGGAAAGAAACATACTAGTCTTCCGAAAGATTCCAAACCCATTGAGCCTAAAAAATCCAAGTTCAAGATCCAACAGATTAACTCAGATGTTGAAATCATCAATGAGGCCAACACTCCCCATCATTCTGTTAGGCTCGCTATCAAACATGCCAAAAATTAAAAAATCCTTAAGAATCCTTCATCTTCTATCTATACTGAGGACATAAAGAGTGGGGAGGGAGAAGAAGGTACCGATGAGAAAACTCCCCCTTCACCCATTGCTAGTAATTCGACCAACATCTTTGAGAGCCCTAATAAGTTGACTGCCAACCCTACCCTTGACCCCACAACCCATGCTAATTCACCCTCCGCTACCCCGAGGCTTGATAAAAATGTTGTTGTGGAAGAAGCCAGTTGCATTAAGGAGGAAACTGAAAATAATTTGATTGAGATGGAGAGGAAGTTGTATGGTTTGAATGGAAAGATGCAAGAGATTGTTAGCAATGTTAAGGCCATGGACAAGAGGATTTAGGAAATTTATCGCTTCATGCTAAAGGCCATGCACAGTCAGCCACTACCCTATGTCTATTGTAGGAGAAGGTTGAAAAAGGCAAGCTGAGTAAAGAGGATGATTATAAAGACCTCTTCAAGTTTATCACCAAAGACTAGGCAATAATGATGCTTTCCAAGCCTAGCCATAGAAAAAAGAATTAATATGGGTTGTTGGGTGTTATTTTTTTGGGGCTTCGAGTGGCCTTCATGGCCTCTATAGTTCTTTTTTGGTTGTGTTTACTTTAAGTGGGTCTGCTACAAACTCTTCTTATTATATCTATGTGTGGCATACTATGGTTTTTATTAAGACTCTCATAAACTTGGGTAGTTTAGATGCTTGTATTTTTATTATAACCAATACGTTCATGGTTTTTTATAGAGGAAAGCTTAGGTTGTTTTCAATCTGCTGACAATTATTGACAGTAGTTCTTCTGCTATTGTTTCTCTAATGGTTTGTAAGGGGACAACCTCCTAGTTTTGGCTTCTTTTTATATCAAAACAAAAAGAGAGAAGGGGGAGGGCGAACCAAGAAAAAAGGATTCAATATTTGAAGTTATTTTTCAAGGAGTAGACATTGCAATTGAAATACGTCATTTCTGGGACTCACAACACATCACTCTTTAAATGAATAATGTAAAAATCTAATACCTATAGAAAAAAGGTACACAATCTTATCATTGAATGAAGTCATTTCAATCCTACACAACTTGATAAATAAAAACATCACCATAATAGGTAAGATATCTCACTGAGTTGCTTTTTCCATAATATACTCTCCACATATTAGTGAAATGCAATGCGTATGTTAAATGGTGAATTAAAAATAAAAAATCTATTTTAAATGTTGTGATGCATTACATTGACTTGCATACTTCTATGAAACTTCGTGTCATTGATCCCTCAACTAGATCTTCTCTTCTCATAAATATCGGGAGGCATTCTATAGTGGCGGGTTGAGGTGAATTGAATGTTAATACTAAATAGAGACATAAATATTTTCCAAAAAAAAACAAATAAATATAAGACGTCCTCATTAAAATTATATGCTTTAGAAAGATGTATAAATATTAAATATAAAATAATGATAGTTGAAAAAAATATTCTATCATTCATAATTAAAATGTCAAGAAAATATGTTATAAATTTCTTATTAAGCATTAAGAATAATTAATTAACAAAAATATACATTTAATAAAGAATAATTGATTAACCAAAATATATATTTAATAAATATTTATATTTAATGATTTTTAAAATAAGGATAATAAGTGTAAAATTTAAATATAAATTATATTTAAATAATATAATTTTAGAATTAAAAATTGCACTAGAAAATAAAATAATATAAAATTTATATGTAATATAATATATATAATTTAAAGTAAAGTAAAATAATTTGCGAGAATGAGTTATTTTGATAGGAAAATTATTGAATTTAGGCGAGCGAGGGCGAAAGTTTCCTCTGCTAAAGTGGCAAAAATAGCGATTGCAAAGTGTGACGCTGACAAGGGATCTAGCGAATCCATCATTTGCAGTGGCAGGTGGAGGAATAACATCGTGGCGGACAGAGGACATCTGCAAGATTGACCAGCTGGCGACGGACTCCCGGCCATGACAGGTGTGTGCGTTCCTTTTGGAAATATGAATAACGACATTAATTTGCTTATGAGTTAGATTTGCCGGTGGAGACCAAGGTGCACAACATTTTTCATGTGTCACACCTCAAGAAGGCGCTAGGACATCATATTGTGCCTTCTACAGAACTACCACCCCTGGATGATGAGGGAAAACTTTTTTTTGATACCGGAGGCTATCATTGATTTCAGAGAGAGGAACTTGAGAAGACGTACCATTTGAGAATATTTGGTGAAGTGGAAGGATTTGCCAGTAGAGGATGCTACTTGGGAGAGCGAGGAGATTTTATAGCATCTAGAGTTGAGATTGCTTGAGGAAAAGCAATTTCAGGGAGGGCGGACTGTGATGTCCCCTTCTAGCTAGAGACATCACTCTAGCTTGTGATTAGCCTATCAGAGACCCTCGTAGGCTAGTAGGACTGGGTAGAGGATTACCTTGGCGTGGAGATCTTCCGGGGACAAAGCAGAGTACACTTCTGGGTTGCCAGAGTTTTTTTATGGTGAGTTTTTCTTTGAGTTTGGCTTGGTCAGGCTATTTTTAGCAGACATCACGGTCATATGGGTGGTCAACTGGTGAGCTCCAGTTTCAGACGGCATAGCTAAATTCAAAGTATTCATGGAGTTAGACAAGTTTGAATAACTTAGCATTTATTATTAAGTGATTTAATAATAAAGTTATGAAGTGACTTTATATTATAATCACTTAACTTGAGGGTCAACTCATCATTAGATGGGGCCATGTTTTAAATTAAATTATCTGAGCCAAACTATTGAAATATTAAAATTAAATTCCCATTTAATGATTAAAATCATTTTTGACACCCAAAGTGAAATTAAATGAAATTACAAGAAAAATTGTAATGAAGAGGATTAGGGTTTTTGGAGGCCTATATTTGCTTGGAAAATGAAGAATGAAGAATCCATTGTTATTAATTATTGCTTCTTGCTCTGAGAAAGGTTTCAGCCATTTCCATTGAAGAACGTAGTTTCTTCTATGTGTTCATCATTTGAGCTAGTGAAATACCTGGTGAATTTGATAATTCAGAGAGAATCTCATACAGAGGTTCTGATTGTGCATCAACAATATTTTATTTCAGTGTTCATCGCATTTACAAAATAAGGAAGAGAAAGTTGCAGCTGTGAATAGTGCCGTGATGAACAGTAATTCTGTACGGCATGAATAGTAATTCCGTACATGTGAACAGTAATTTTGTACAGCCATGAATAGTGAATAGTGAACAATGAACAGTGAATAGTGAATAGTGACATGGTGAACAGTGTTGCATGAACAGTGATTCTAAGTGAAACTCTTCGCCTTCATCATTGGGCATCATTATCAGGTTTTTTTCTTGCAACTATTAGTAGTTAGCATTGCTGTAATTATTGGAATTTAATTCGAAGTTGCAGTAGTAGTTTATTTGTTTTGAAATTTTAGATTATTGTTGATTTTCTTTTTGGTTCAAAACCCCTGCAAAAAATACAAAAAAATTCAAACATCCAAAACCAAAACCAAAAAAGAAACACAGTTCAGTAGTTGAGCCTGTGAAGGGTTCTTACATTGGTATCAGAGCTTCATTCCTGCCATCCTAAGCGTTTGGGAGTCATATGCAGCCAAAGAAAATTGGACCACACAGGTACTATACTCATAGGAGAGCTTTGCTTGACAGAGAACAACTACCAGAAATAAGAAATATGGAAGAGAGGCATGATGGTAGTCCACCTAGAAATAGGAGGAATAATGATGATCAAGATACCAGAGAATTCTTCCGTGCTATGGTTACAGGGAAGCAACAGATGGCATAGGCATTACAGGCACTCACTACTATGGTAGAAAGGTTGAACCCACCTGATAGACAGAATGGGGAAAATGGAGAATAGGGAGATAACAGGAGTTCTACAGGTAATCAAAGACCACAACAGACCCATTCTAGAATAGCTGATAGGCCTACATGCCCTACATTTGTTCAGGAGGAGCCAGAAGAAGCTTCGACAGAGGAGGAGGTAGGAGACACCATATTTGCAGATGCACTCATGGCTTCAAATGATGAATGGGAATTATTATTTCCTCAAGTTCGGGAGAGGATGACCTTTGAACACTTTTAAATCAAAGGAGAGAACATTACAGGTCACTTAGACAGGATAGGAGGCCTAGGGGTCAAAATAGTGAGCTGAAGAGGGCTACAGGCAAGCTTACTATGCCTACATTTGATGGGAGTGGTAAGATGATAGCTCAAACTTGGGTTCATAAGCTTGGCACATTTTTGGCATTGAGGCCAATGACAGAGATTGAAGCTATCAAATACGCCACTTTGCATTAGGAGGGAGTAGCACATGATTGGTGGTACCATGGTATGGTAACACTTCAGCATAATCAAGTGACAAAGTACCAGGACTTCGTGGATAGGTTGGTTGAAAGATTTGACAAGAAAGATCCAGAGGTTTACTTCCAGGACTTAGCACAGCTGAAACAAACAGGCAACTTGGAGTATTTCATTGGTGAATTTCAGCGGTTGGTAGTCATGGTGCCAAACATTTCAGAGCGTAGATTGATAGTTCTTTTCATTGAGGGCCTATCCGAACCACTGAGAGGTTGGATAAAGGCATTTGATCCTATGTCCTTACAGGAAGCTATGAAAGAGGAAAGAAGTATGGAACATGCAGTCCCAACAAACAAATTTCAGTCCAAAAGAGCATCTTCTAGTAAGGATAACAAACCATTTTATAAAAAACCAGAGAGAACTGATTTTAAAAATGATTCTAAAGATAAAACTCTAGCACCTTATGACAGGGAGACAATGATTTGAGGAAAAAAAATTTATGTTTCTACTGTAAGGGACCCTATGATGCAAATGATGATTGGCCTCTTAGACCAAAGGGAAAAGCCAATAGAGTTATGTGGGCATACTATGAGGAATCAGAATTAGATAATTCAGGCCAGCAGTCTAATATAGAGGAAGTAGATGGTGAAAAAGAGGAAGACAAGGCTGAAAACTTGTCTAAAATGGAGTCCAAGGATGGGGAAGGAGATGGGAAACTTAGGGAAGCTTGTCTCACTAGTATTAAGCAGGAAGGATCATTCCAGATGAGAGGATTACTTTCTGGACAGCGAGTTATAACTTTTCTTGATACCGGTGCCACTCATAATTTCATTGATGCTAGGATGGTGGAGAAGTGTGGCATAAAAACAGAGGATTTTGGGGGAATTAGAGTGAGGGTAGCTGATGGCTATGTCCTCAATTGTGATCGTAAGATCACTGGACTCCCATTGAAAGTTAATAATTATGACTTTAAGGCAGATTTCTATGTTGTGCCTATGGGAGATACAGATATAGTCCTTGGGATGAGTTGGTTGTACGATATTGGTGAGTTCACTCTTAATCTCAAGGAGATGGAGATGAGGTTTAAAGTGAATGGGAAGACACAGATTCTTAAGGCAATTAGGGACAGTGATCTCAGGATGGTCTCTTTCCGGAGGATGGCTAGATTGATTCGACATGATCAGGTAGAGTGGGCAGCAGAGTGCATGTTGATGCCATCACAGGAGGGACATCAGAAGACTGAATATCCTCTTGATATTCAGGAGCTTAGATTTAAACACTCTAAGGTGTTCAGTGAAATTCCACCAGGTAGACCACCAGACAGGGGTATTGAGCACATCATTGAGTTAGAGGAGGGGGCTAAGCCCATCATGATTACACCTTGCAGGCATCCAAAGAGGTTGAAGGATGAAATTGAGAAAACCATAAAGGAGTTACTTGCTATGGGCCACATCAGACCAAGTAAGTCTCCTTTCGCTTCTTCAGTGGTGTTAGTAAAGAAGAAGGATGGGACATTGAGAATGTGCATTGATTACAGGGTGCTTAATAGGAAGACAATTAAAAATAGGTACCTCATTCCCAGGATCGATGAGTTGATAGATGAGCTTCATGGAACTTGCTTCTTCTCAAAGATAGATTTGAGATTAGTTATCACCAGATCAGAGTTAGAGAGTAGG
Source organism: Thuja plicata (assembly GCA_018584345.1). NCBI lineage: Eukaryota > Viridiplantae > Streptophyta > Pinopsida > Cupressales > Cupressaceae > Thuja > Thuja plicata. Next base: position 257,643 of record MU224838.1, on the reverse strand, counting down.
ACATCAAGACGACAACCTTTAGATGTCATTGTGGCCATTTTGAGTTTTTAGTTATGCCATTTGCGCTAACTAATGCACCTGCTACTTTTCAGGCAACAATGAATAGGGTTTTCCATCCTCAGTTGAGGAAATTTGTACTTTTCTTCTTCGATGATATCTTGGTGTATAGTAGATCTTGGGAGGAGCACTTGGTTCACCTTGACATGGTGTTGGATATATTGGGCAGAGAGTTCTTATATGCAAAGGAGTCAAAGTGTGATTTGGGCATGACAGAGTTGTTGTACTTGGGTCACAACATCAGTGCAGCGGGCGTACGCATGGATCCTGAAAAGATTTGTGCCATTGTGGAGTGGCCTTCACTGGTGAACCTTACACAGTTGAGGGGATTTCTAGGATTATGTGGTTTCTATAGGAGGTTTGTGGATGGATATTCTAGGCATGCAGCACCCTTGAAATAATTTGATGAGAAAGGGAGCTTTCTTGTGGACTCCTGAGGCACAGGAGTGTTTTGAGAAATTTAAGGAGTTGATGACTTCTTGTCTAGTGTTAGCATTACCAAAATTTAGCAAACCATTTGAGCTACACTGTGATGCTTCTAGAGAGGGCATTGGAGTGGTGCTTATGTAGGAGAAGCACCCCATTGCTTATGAGAGCAAGAAATTGAGAGGGCCAGAGTGGAGCTTCAACATATATGATAAGGAGATGTTAGCCATTATGCATGCTTTGGCTAAATTCAGGAAATATTTGGTAGGTAGAAAATTTTGTATCAAAACCGACCATAAAAGCCTAAAATACTTTTTGGGGCAGCGAGATCTCAATGATAGGCAGCAAAAGTGGGTGAGCAAGTTACAGTCCTATGACTTTGATATTACATATTTTATGGGGACACAGAATGTAGTTGCTGATGCCTTATCACGTAGGCCCCATTTGAGCTTATTGACAGACATATCAGAGGATTGGAGACACTTGATCCTTGTAGAGTATGCAAAGGATACTTGGGCAGCTAGATTCATAGATGGGACTATTCAGGAGAGCAAATACACCCTTGTGAATAAGCTCATCATTTACAAAGGGCGAATATTTTTGGTCCCAAGATCAGCAGTGGGGAGGATGGTTATGAAATCTTTTCATGATTCACCTATGGTAGGACATCCTGGTTTCTACAAGACATACTAAAAAATTAGAGAGCCCTTCACATGGAAAGGGCTCAAAGCAGAGGTACTTCAGTATTTTAGGGAGTGTCCCACCTACCAGCAGAATAAGCAGGAACACTCCTATCCAGCCGGTTTACTTCAGCCACTTCCAATTCCTGATAGGAAGTGGGAGTGTTTGTCTATGGACTTCATCACAGGATTGCCTACAGCCCAAGGCAGAGACTGCATATATGTGGTTGTGGATTTCCTTACGAAGTTTGCACACTTCTTTCCGATCATTGCTACATACACTGCTACCCAGGTGGCAGAGTTGTTCTTCAAGGAGATATTCAGATTACATGGCTTACCTCAGAGCATTATGAGTGACAGAGATAGCAGGTTTATGAGTCACTTTTGGCAGGAGCTATTCAGTTTGTGTGCGACAAAACTCACTCTGAGTACTAGCTACCACCCTCAGACAGAGATAGTGAATAAATGGGTGGAGGGATATCTCAAAAATTATATAGCAGGGCAACAGAAGGCATGGGTAAAGTCAATTTATCTCTGTGAGTATTGCTACAATACCACTTATCACATGTCTATTTAGATGTCACCCTTTATGGTCCTATATGGGTATGAGGCACCCAATTTTATGGATCTTCTTTTGAGTGACAATAGAGTGCCCAGTGTAGGTGATTTATTACAGGAGAGTCAAGACATTGTTAAGACTCTCAAGGATAATATTGCCAAGGCATAGAATCAATAGAAATAGTATGCAGACCAGAAGAGGACTAAGCAGACTTTTGAGGTTGGAGATATGGTGTATCTTATGTTGCAGCCTTACCGTCAATCCACTCTCAAGAAGAGTGGTGCCGAGAAACTTAAGCCATGATACTATGGTCCATTCAGGATTATCAAGAAAGTGGGAGAGGTGGCTTATGAGTTAGATTTTCTGGCGGAGAGAAAGGTGCACAAATTTTTTCATGTGTCACGCCTCAAGAAGGCGCTAGGACATCATATTGTGCCTTCTACAGAACTACCACCCCTAGATGATGAGGGAAAACTTGTTTTGATACCAGAGGCTATCATTGATTTCAGAGAGAGGAACTTGAGGAGATGTACCATCCAAGAATATTTGGTGAAGTGGAAGGATTTTCCTCTAGAGGATGCTACTTGGGAGAGTGAGGAGATTTTACAGCATCCAGAGTTGAGATTGCTTGAGGACAAGCAATTTCAGGGAGGGCGGACTGTGATGTCCCCTTCTAGCTAGAGACATCACTCTATCTTGTGATTATCCTATCAGAGACCCTCGTAGGGTAGTAGGATTGGATAGAGGGTCACCTTGGTGTGGAGATCTTCCGGGGACAGAGCAGAGTACACTTCTAGGTTGCCAGAGTTTGTTTATGGTGAGTTTTTCTTTGAGTTTGGCTTGGTTAGGCTATTTTTAGCAGTTGGAGATGGACCCCTGCTATTTTTAGTAGACATCACGGTCATATGGGTCGTCAACTAGTGAGCTCCAATTTCAGACGGCATAGCTAAATTCAAAGTATTCATGGAGTTAGACAAGTTTGAATAACTTAGCATTTATTATTAAGTGATTTAATAATAAAGTTATCAAGTGACTTTATATTATAATCACTTAACTTGAGGGTCAACTCATCATTAGATGAGGCCATGTTTTAAATTAAATTATCTGAGCCAGACTATTGAAATATTAAAATTAAATTCCCATTTAATGATTAAAATCATTTTTGACACCCAA
>MU224838.1:228594-241554 GCA_018584345.1 Thuja plicata | reverse complement strand
CCTTGACTGTTTTATGCGAGTGCGTGTTTATAGCCATCCTGACTTTCTTGTGTCTTGATGCGAGCATAATCTTGCTATATCAAACTTAGGGAACCTCACTGCACTAGTCATCTTGACCTACATGTCTTTGATGCCTAGGGAGGTCTTTAAGTTCTTAATTTTTAATTTTTTTTCAAATCATATTAATAGGGAGGTCTTATTGATGAAGCAAGTGTAAGTTTAGATGACTGATCTAAACAAATCAAAATTAAAAAGTGATCTTCTCAAAAATAATTTTAATAAGTTAAAAATTAGAATGTGATTTCATACAAGCAATCTAAACAAATCAAAACTTAGAATATGATTTTAGATAAATGACCTAAATAACTCAAACTCTAAAATGTAATTTCAAATAAACAAGCTAGACAAATAAAATTTTATATATGCTGTTTGACCTTGACCAAAAAAAAATAGCGGCAAGGTTTGAAAAGACAGAGATACCAGAGGCATGCTTCGTTTGTCCGTCCGTTTTCGATTTTTAAACCATGGGATTTCATCTATTCTTCGCCTCCAATTATTCTGTGTGGACGTCCGGATGAAACTTCTTGGCAGTTCGTTGATATCTTAGCTTGGGAATAGAGTGGACAGAAATAGGTAGGAAATGCACCTCGACTTCACATCGCAACTTTCCAAAGTACAAACACAGTGAAATATTGAGTACCCGAATCACGGGTTGTAAAAGTTGCTGAGGTACATAAATATGTTGACAGATCAAATGAGGAGGACGCCAACTCAGAACATGTGTTCCGTGCCCTTCCTTGACTTTGAATATGATCATCACTCATGCTCACCTATGGAGACTGCACTCTGCAGTTCAGATGTCTTGTTTTCATCATACACAAACGCCAAGATCAACGTTGGCTCACCTGCACTTATGAGATGCATGTACACTCTAGATGAAACCGATTTGCTCAATTACATCTGGTTACTCAAATTCTACTTTATTTCCAAGTAGAATAATTTTTAATGTTTATCATGATGTCTCCCATTCAGTTCTTCTCTTGTTTATAGTGATACTGAGTTTTTCCACTTTTTTACATCTTTTTTTAATAAATAAATAAGTTATCAAGCAAAATATTGGATTTCTAAGGTCATTATGTTTTATAAGATATTAGAATAAAAGTATTGTTTTTCTGATTTCACATTGATGTTGATGTCTTTGCATTTATATAGTATATTACAACAATTTGAGTAAATCTAAACCACAAGTCAGTTTTGGCCAAATAACCACATGTAAGAGGATCAAATCTGTCAAATTCATCCATGGGTAAAACTTGTCCCAAACATGCCTCGAGTGGTTTGAACATTAGCGAATGGATTTTATATCACATATCATCATCCTCACCAATTGTGTTCAACCAAATGTTAGCACAACTTTTGACTTTATTTTTTTCAAAACCAGTTTCTAAAAAATATTTCCATTATACTTTCCAATGGGAAAAGCATAAGATAAATTAAAATTAAGGTTCAACCATCGTCTCGTTAAGATTACAATCACAAAACAAAATTGTTAGTTCAAAAATAAAATATGAAATACTCAGTTCTATACTTTGACAACTTTATTATGGTTTGTTTCAAGTGTAGGGAAGAATTTTCCCCAAGATCATATATCTTCATTTGAAATCTATGCCTCATTTATGGAGTATTTAATAAATATTGCTTGCTAAATAGTGCCCATTTATCATCAATATAATCTCTAAGATATTTCATAATATTCACCAATGAATAAAATTTTACAATCTATTGACCAAATATTTTACAACTACAACAACAATAAAAATCCTTTAACAATTATGTATTGATGATCTTCATATCATTATCCAAATTATCAATGTGTGTATAGATAGGGGTAGTGCTAGTACAAGGATGAGGGGTCAAGCTTCTCAAATAAATAATATACCAAGAAAATGTAATGTACTAATAGTGTTGATCACAACTTTACCCATGTTTTTACAATGACATGATACTTATTTTGTTAGAAAAGGATGATGTACATCTTGCATAAGAAATAAATAATTTTATAATGTAAATTATTTATTTATTCTTTGTGAGTTTTTAGAGGTTTGTTATTCACACTAAATATGTATGTGGATCCACTTGTAAAGTTATATATACCATTGGTGAGATATCTTATATGTGGTCTACATATTGCTTCACCTGCACTTATGAGATGCATGTACACTCTAGATATTATACTTTCCAATGCGAAAAGCATAAGTTAAATTAGAATTAAGGCTCGAGCATCATCTTGTTAAGATGGCAATCACAACATAAAATTGTTATTTCAAAATAAAATATGAGTTATTCAGATCTATATTTTGACAATTTCATTATGGATTGTTTCAAGTGTAGGGAAAAATTGTACGCAATCAAGATCATATATCTTAATTTGAAATATGTCTCATTTATTTAGTATTTAGTAAATATTACATTGTCGTTGATCATCAATATAATTTCTGAGATGTATTGTAATATTCACCATTGAATAAAATTTTACAATCTATTGACCAAATTATTTACAACTATAACATCTATAAAAAAACATTTACCAATTATGTAGTGATGATCTCCATACCTTTATCCAAATTATTGATATGTGTGTAGGCAGGAGCAATGCTAGTGCAAAGGATGAGGGGTCAAGCTTTTCAAATATGTAGTGTGTCATGCAAATGTAATGTACTAATAGGGTTGATCAAAACTTTACCTATGTTTTTACAATGACATGATACTTATTTTGTTAGAAAAAGGATGTTGTAGATCTTGCATAAGAAATAAATAAAATTTTTAATGTTAAATATTTATTTATTTTTGGTGTATATTTAGAGGTGTGTTTATTCACACTAAATATGCACATGGATCCACTTGTAAAGTTTCATATAACATTGGGGAGATATCTCATATGTGGTCTACATAGTCACAAAATATTTAAAATTTGGAAAAAAAAGTAACAAATAGTAAATGTTGGGGTTAATGGTTTTGTGTACTCATAGTTTTACTTACACCTTTTGGTTGTTTGTGTGAGATTGAATCTACAAAATAAAGTAGATGTTTAGCAGTTGAGTTTGGATAGTTGGTTATTTAGGTTGTTTATCTTTTATATTAATCCCTCTTCCAAACTACATATGGGAATTGTGATATAGGATACATTTGGTTGCATAGTTACCTATTATTTGAAGCATGGAGATTGCATCAAACGAGCTTTAATTTTAGGAATAATTCATGGATGCTCTATTAGTGTATTATTATATTTTCATTTATATCGATAAGATCCCGCTAAAGGGCCCCAAGTTTTCGCAAACTAATTCAATTTTATGGTCATATAGAGAGATCATGACCCCATATTGATGTACAAAGTGCCTACATTCTGTTGTTTCCATGACCCCTAATGCATCTCATATTGTATATTTCATTTTCATTTGATGATTGTATCTCTTGCATTTTTCTCCCTAATTTTCATTTGGGGAGTTTTGGTGTACATGTTTATGATGTACACATTTTGTTAAGTTTACTTAGGAAACAACACTCTTTTAGATGCATGCAAATGTACATTACCTAATTAGGATAGTCATATTTTTTTTTTGCCCGAGTGGTTATACCTGTTCTTCTTCCTAATTGGGACATTTGTCCTAATCACATTTACTACTCTCTCCTGTATACTATTTTATAAGCACGAGATTTGTATAGTATATTATATCTCATACACATCAATTCATTTGGTCTATGAGAAGATAAATAACTTCTTTTGGTTTCTTCTCATTGTCTGCTAGAGCTTTGGTTTTGGCTTGCAACATAGACTCTTGGGTGCATCAACGTGGTATCAGACCCATGTTGTGATAGTATCCCCTTTCTTCATAGTGAGTATTTTTGGGTCTAAGATTGATTTTTTTTCCTATGAGAGCATGTTCTTATCAATTATTTTTCCATTATCCTTTTCCAAAAATTATTATTATTTTTTTTTTTCTCTTAAGTGTTGTACTATTTCTTGGTGATTCAATCAGACTGGATGCATTGTGGTTTTTTTTCATTGATAGCTTGTGGATGAGAATATTTTATTATAGATCAACATTGATTCTTGTTGTAATTGCCATAATCCTTGCATATTGCCCTTCATTATTTATTCAAGAACCTAATTTAGAGGTTGTTTTCTTCATTAGCGTGAACCTTTTTTTTGTTGACTGATTCTTTCTTCAATCATCAAGTTGATTATGCATGGCCTAGTGCTTGAATTTGAGGTACGTTATTATGTGGATTGGGGGTCATCATTTATCTTGCACTCACATGGATTATCATGTGCAACATCCTTGGCCAATTCATTTTATGAGTGACTTTATAATTTTCTAAGTTATGCTTTAAATATTTGGTATAATTAGGGTTTTAGCCTCTGTAATAGTGTAAAAATGTAGGTATGTTCACTTGATCATAGGGTAGTATATTGTTTGGAGAATTCTTATAGTTGCATCTATATGGTGATGAAGTATTTTGGTGTTGAAATAAACCAACAATATGAATTATACCATGATAAAAGGTTCATGTTGGATTTCTAGCTTCATATATGCATGTCGTGTCCTCCATTTCTCACACAACATGGTTGTTGGTGACTTACTTGGCTTTGGTATTTGGTGTTTGGTTGTTTGAATGTGGTGCTAACTTTGCACTTGAATCTTCCAAGTACTACCAATAATCACCCCTAAAGACCCCTAGTTTTTCCTTAACCAAATGAAATTTATGGTCATATTAAATAAAAATAAAAATTAAATAACTTTTAAGTAAATGAAAACAATTCTTTTATGAATAAAAAATGTGAAAAATACCAGTCAAAATAAAATAAAATTCCTCTTAATTAAAATATAGTGCCACCCCTGCCCTATCATGGAGAGAAGTTAATATATTAATTTTCGTATATTTATATTACATTATATAAAGCTACAAAGTTGGTTAAGAATCAAACATAAAGACGATGACCCTTGTTTTGTAAATCATGAATTTGTGTGGATAAAGATCTCAATTGTGTTATCATTCCTTGCGAAGCATATCAACAATATCTTTACATTGTATTAAGACTAGATGCATTTTATGATTTTAATTAATGTCTAATGCCATTGGTTATTTCTAGCTTAATAATTTCCTTCATGCATTATATTACAAAGGATAGTGATTTAATTGGAAGAAACTTTATCAAAGTTAAGTAGATACACTTGAAGCTATATTCTAGTGATCACCCTAGATAGGAGAACTACACAAATCAACATGCATAAGTTTAATGATTTACTTAACAAAAAATTTATCTTGAAATGGTAGAATTATGGAATTGTAATTAAAGAGTGTGATCCCTTGATGAAAGTTAAGAATTATTTAAGAAACATACAGGACGGTATTGCTATCTATAACAATTGACTGAAATACATCCGAGGGTGTGATGCAAGAGCATCTTGGGTCATTGGCAATCATGCTCAACCAAAAAGATGTTTGTTTTGTTCTTTAGTTTGTTTGGAGATTGCTCGAGAATTTCTCTGTTGCTCAGGTCTTTTGATCGGTTATGCTTGTCTCTGTTGCTCGGGTTCTATTTCTCAGGTTTTGTTGCTTGGGCATGCCTATTTATTTCCTATTGTTCAGGTTTCTCTTATGACGCTCAGGTTTTTTTTCTTGTTGCTCGAGGTGTTCCTTTCCTGAATCACTATGTTTCTTGGTCAGCCTATGCCCAAGATGTTTATTTTGGAGTTGGATCTGGTGGCTGACTTCTTCAGTTAATTTTGTAGCTTAATTGATTTGGGGTCTCTTATTGGGATCTGTGTGGACCTAAATCTGGGTCTCACTTATGGATTTGAACGACCACCTCTTTGTTGGACTCTTGTATATATTTGTTTCTATGTTCTTAATTTAGGCAGTTAGTTGAGCAGTTGAGAATAGGATTTGATATCAGATTATTTGTAAGTAGGTATGTGAACTTGCATGTATGAAGATCAAATAGTAATTCATTGAATGTATATGGCTCAAACCGGGAAGGCCTTACATCCTGTCATGTAATGAGTTTGATCAATTAATGAAAAGGATCTATGTTGTTTCTTCTCTCACTATGTTGTTGTTGCTTCCACATTATTTTTGCAAGCTGGTTTGGTAGTTGGGAGACCCTTAGGCCCCATTGTCAACCCTCCTTGGGTTAGGTGGTATCATAGCATTGGTGAGATCTAAGTTCCTTCTTGTAAAACCCTAACCCTAGTTGGAATTTTGGTGGGGTAGCAGATTGTGATCTGACTGACAATTGCAGAGGGATTCAAGATGGTTCGTGGGAGAGGAAATGTAGATCCATGTCTAGCTAATATGCTTATACAGGTGGCTTCTAGGTTCGAAGCTGTCGAGACAGCCCAGTGCAGAGGAATACTTCTTGAAGATGTTAGTGATGATGAAGTTGAAGAGGTTAAAGGTGAAGCTGCACCTGCACCTGTGATGAATCAGGAAGAAGAGTGATTCCTGAGAGATTTTATAAGTTTGAAGTCTACCCCTAAGTTTAATCCTCCTGAGTATAGTGGAAAGTTGGATTATGATGGATTAATAGACTGGATAACTGAGATGGAAAAGTATTTTGAAAATGAAAATGTACACCCTCGCAAGTATAAATGTGTACACTCTCAAAATTTTAAATGTTGCAACTATGATAGGTTGCCAATGGTATCAGGGAGGTTATTTAAATTTGTACAATCTCCCAAGTCTAAATGTTCTAGCTGTGATAGGTTGCCAATGGTATCAGGGAGGTTATTTAAATTTGTACACCATCCCAAGTATAAATCCTGCAGCTGTGAGAGGTTGCCAATGGTATAAGGGAGGTTATTTAAATTTGTACACTCTCTTAAGTATAAATGTTGCAGTTGTGATAGGTTATGAATTGTATCAGGAAGATTATATAAATTTCTACACCCTCACAAGTCTAAATACTATAGCTCAGAGAGCTTGCCAAGAATATTAAAAAGTGAATAATGGAAGTTGGAAAAATTGCCGCATATTTGTAGTATCTTCAATTGCAAAATGTTACCCACTAGACTGAATTGAAATGTCTCTTGCATTACAGAGATACATCCTTCCGTCTGTAACCATATTAGACTTGAAGGAAGTATGGGTAGCGTGTCCATGCATAGAATCTTCAAGTGAAGAAATCATAGACCAGGACTGTACAATGTTTGAAGACTTTGCCAATCACCTCCTTCTAGCCGAAGGCGAGAGAAGTTGATATTACTAGATACGGTGCTTAAATGAGAATATTTTACTGTGGCTCAACATTGATTCTTGTTGTAATTGCCTTGATCCTTGCATATTTCCCTTCATTGATTCTTTGGGAACCTAATTTAGAGGTTTTTTTCTTCATTAGCATGAACCTTCTTTTGTTGACTGATTCTTTCTTGAATCATCAAGTTGATTATGCATGACCTAGTGCTTAAATTTGATGTGCGTTATTATGTGGATTGGGGGCCATCATTTATCTTGCACTCACATGGATTATCATGTGCAAGATCCTTGGCCAATTCATTTTTTGAGTGGCTTTATGTTTTTCTAAGTTATGCTTTAAATATTTGGTATCGTTAGTGTTTTAGCCTCTATAATAGTGTAAAAATGTAGGTATGCCCACTTGATCATAGGGTACTATATTGTTTGGAGAATTCCTATTCCTGCATCTATATGGTGATGAAGTATTTTGGTGTTGAAATACACCAACAACATATGATTTATACCATGATAAAAGATTCATGCTGGATTGCTAGCTTCATATATGCATGTTGTGTCCTCCATTTCTTGCACAACATGGTTGTTGGTGACTTACTTGGATTTGGGGTTTGGTGTTTGGTTGTTTGAATGTGGTGCTAACTTTGCACTTGAATCTTCCAAGTACTACCAATAATCACCCCTAAAGACCCCTAGTTTTTCCTTAACCAAATGAAATTTATGGTCATATTAAATAAAAAATAAAAATAAAATAACTTTTAAGTAAATGAAAACAATTATTTTATAAATAAAAGTGAAAAATACAAGTAAAATAAAATAAAATGCCTCTTAATTAAAATGTAGTGCCACCCCTGCCCTATCATGGAAAGAAGTTGATATATTAATTTTCCTATATTTATATTACATTATATAAAGCTACAAAGTTGGTTAAGAATCAAACATTAAGATGATGACCCTTGTTTTGTAAATCATGAATTTGTGTGGATAAAGATCTCAACTGTGTTATCATTCCTTGCGAAGCATATCAACAATATCTTGACATTGTATTAAGCATAGATGCATTTTATGATTTTAATTAATGTTTAATGCCATTTGTTATTTCTAGCTTAATAATTTCCTTCATGCATAATATTACAAAGGTTAGTGATTTAATTGGAAGAAACTTTATCAAAGTTAAGTAGCTACACCCTAGATAAGAGAATGACACATATCAACGTGCATAAGTTTAATGTTTTACTTAACAAAAAATTTGTCTTGAAATGGTATAGTTATGGAATGGTAATTAAAGAGTGTGATCCCTTGATGAAAGTTAAGAATTATTTAAGAAACAGACAAGAAGGTATTTATATATGTAACAATTGACTGAAATGCATACAAGGGTGTGATGCAAGAGCATCTTGGGTCATTGGAAATCTTGCTCAACCAAAAAGACATTTGTTTTTTCTTTAGTTTGTTTGGAGACTGCTCGGGAATTTCTCTATTGCTCGGGTCTATCACTCGGTTATGCTTGTCTCTGTTGCTATGGTTCTGATCCTCGGGCATGCTTGTTTCTTTTTCTCAGATTCTGTCGCTCGGGCATGCCTATTTATTTCCTGTTGCTGGGGTTTCTCTTCTGACTCTTGGGTTTTGTTTCTTGTTGTTCAGGGTTTTCCTTGCCCGAGTCACTCTGTTTCTCGGTCAACCTTTGCCCAAGATGTTTATTTTGGAGTTGGATCTGGTGGCCGACTTCATTAGTTAATTTTGTGGCTTAATTGATTTGGGGTCTCTCATTGGGATTTGTGTTGACCTAAATGTGGGTCTCACTTATCGATTTGAGCACCGACTTCTATGTTGGACTCTTGTATATATTTGTTTCTATGTTCTTAGTTTAGGTAGTTAGTTGAGCAGTTGAGAATAGGATTTGATATCAGATTATTTGTAAGTAGGTCTATGACCTTGTATGTATGATTATCAAATTGTAATTCATTAAATGTATATGGCCCAAACCGGGAAGGCCTTATAGCCTGTCATGTAATGAGTTTGATCAGTTAATGAAAAGGATCTCTGTTGTTTCTTCCCATTATGTTGTTGTTGCTTCCGCATTGTTTCTGCAAGATGATTTGGTAGTTGGGAGAGCCTTAGGCCCCATTTTCAATCCTCCCTGCGTTAGGTGGTATCAAAGCATTGGTGAGATCTAAGTTCCTTCTTGTAAAACCTTAACCCTAGTTGGTATTGTTGTGGTGTAGCAGATTGTAATCTGAACTACAATTGTAAAGGGATTCAAGATGGTTTGTGGGAGAGGAAATACAGATCCAGGTCTAGATGATATACTTAGATAGATGGCTACTAGGTTGGAAGCTATCAAGACAACCCAGCACACAGGAAGACATCTTAAGGATGTTAGTGATGATGAAGTTGAAGAGGTTCAAGGTGAAGCTGCACCTGCACCTATGATGAATTAGGAAGAAGAGGGATTCCTGAGAGCTTTCACAAGTTTGAAGTCCACCCCTCAGTTTAATCCTCCTGAGTATAGTGGAAAGTTGGATTCTGATGAATTGATAGACTGGATAACTGAGATGGAAATGTATTTTGAATATGAAAATGTACACTCTCAATACATGGAGCAGCAGGTAGTGCATATTCATGATCATTTGGTCATTTCATAGGATAGACAGAAGAAGTATGCGGATGCGGATGCTCACAGGGTGGATAGACAGTTTGCAGTTGGAGATAGAGTATTCTTGAGAGTTCACCCATGGAAGAGTCTGATCTGTTATGGAAAGGGTTAAAAGTTGGCACCTTTTTGTGTCAAACCATTTGAGATCCTAGAGAGGATTGGACCATTTGGTTACCATCTTGCTTTGCCACCTAGCCTATCTTGTGTTCGTGATGTTTTCCATGTTTTTGTTCTTAGACCCTATATTCCAGGTATATATTGCATGTTCTTGATTGGAATGATTTACAGGTAGAGGACGGGCAACTGGCTTTGGAGCCAATTCGTATACTTCATCAGCAGGGTTTGACCCTCAGGGGTCGCCCCATCGAGCAGGTAAGGGTCCAATGAGACCCAAATGATGAGTCATCAATGACTTGGGAGGACGCAGCAAGATTATAGGATCTATATCCCTAGATTGGTTTACAGGCTTCCAGGAGTAAGCCTAATCCTAGGGGGGTGGATGTGATACCCACCCATAGTTTTCTTTCATTTTATGATGTCGTACTCTTTTAGGCTATTATTTCAGTTGATTTGCCGAATTCTTTTAGGCTACATTTCATGTGAGCTTCATTATTTCAGTGGTTGGTGATTTTGGATCATGATGTTTATATGTTTGTTTTGTGATGCGTAGATAGATGATGATATTATCATGATATGATATTATATGTTGATTTTAGATTTATGATGTACTTACCTCATAGTTTCATGTGTATGGTTAGCATATGTGTTGATGTACTTGTTGATGTGTTTGTTGTGGTAGAGGATGAAGACGTAGTTACTTTCATTACAATATCCACACGTTCGACCGATCCCTATCATTATTTGCGATATTATATTGGATGTACATACTTGTTCTTTTGATGTCAGGTTTGCAGGTACATGGTATCATCTTCCCTGAATTGGAAGGAGTGAGCGTGCCCATATATTCATCTCAATAGTAAAGAGGGGAGTCAACATACATACCCGAAACCCTACCCTAAGCCTATTGTCCTAAGATTGGAAGAGTATTAGTTTGACTACCCTACGTAGATTTGTCTAGTTGACATGAATTCATGGATCCTATCCTTGAGTGTGTTTGAGTTGATTTTGGTTGATTTCAATTGAGTGTATTAATATTGTGTGAATTATCATGTTATTTGTTGATTTGATTATTGTTGGAATTAATTATTAAATATAGGGTATTTAATTAATTTGAATTAAATAAATACCTATGTTTAATTGAGAAAATTAATTAAAGTTCAAATATTAAATATTTGGATTTAATTAAATATTTAATTTGAAATTAAAGTTATTTTAGCTTTTATGCTCTATTAAATAATTAAATATTTAAGTGCATGGATAAAATTGTGCTTTAAATATTTAATCTATTTAATATATTATTTTATTAATTACTTGTGCATTGTAATTATTGAAATTAGAGTTTGAATTCAAAATGCAAATTGTTTTGAAGAGCCAAAGTCGAGTTGCACAATTAAAGGAATATTTTTAATTAATAATTATTATTTTCTTTCAATTTTGGAAGTTGAGTTAACTAGGTTTAGTGGAGTGTCTATTTTGGGATTGCTTGAAAGGTGGGAGTTGAGTCTCTTTAAGGGAGTTCTCTTCTCATTCTATCATAATAGGATTTTGGGAGAAGGAGAAAAATTTTGGGAGGAGAAATTTTGTGTTGAGCACTTTTGTATTCTTGCTATTTTGTGCTATTGTTGTTGTTGGAGGCTCGGAGGAATTGAGAAGATCCTTTCTTCGGAGGATTCATGGTTCTGGATCTACAGTCAGAATCAAATTTGGAGGGCTTCGAGATTCTTCATTTTCAAAGGGCTTCATCCTCAAATTTGTGGTTGAATTTTAGGTAGGGTTTGGAAAACCTTTTGTTAGTTTCAATCTTTGTGAAATTTTGTTTTCCTTGTAATTTCATTTCCCTAACTAGGATCTATTTGGTGTTTTTGGTTAAATTAGGTATTTTAGAAACCCTAGATCTATTATTTTTAGGGAAAATATTACTTGGCATAGTAGGGTTATGCTGTTAAAATTTTGTGAGAAAATACCCTATGGAAGACCTTAGAATTGGAAAAATCAATTAGTCTATAGTAGAAAACTATAGTGAAAAGAAATTAAATGTCTGTGAAAATTATCCCTTGAAAAAAATTAAATTGAATAAAAAACAAATCGCTCTCTGGAAAAAATATAGAAAGGAAATTATTACACCAGTAAAAAAAATATTAGTTTTCAGAAAAGACAAAAGTCAAAATGAGGAAAAAACAAAAAAAGAAATAATTTCTTCTTATTTTCTATTTTTGGAAATTAAAGGAAAAAAAACAATAAAAAAAAACAATTTGCTTTGTGAAAAAAGTGTTGAAAAAAAATTAACATAAAAAAATGGAGATTGGGGGCGATGGGCTCCACCCCCTACCAACCCGCGTGGGCAACCGGCCGTGGTTGCCAGACTACCTCGGCAGCCAATGATGCCATATGGGAGAAGGATAGGGGGCGCATGGGGCCTGTTCCCCCTAATAGAAATTTTGGTTTTTTTTATATAGTTTCATTTTTATTTAATTTTTAAAATTGTTTAGTTTTATAATTTCATTTTTAAATTTATTTAAATTATTTTTTAATATCATTAAAGAATAGTTTATTTAATTTAATTTTTGTTTTTGATTAAAATAAGCAGCAAGAGGGTGCTGGCCCGTGGTACAACAAAGCAGAGTCACAATGAACATGTTAACAACACATTAACAGGAACAAAGGAAATTGCAACAACAACTACAACCAAAGTGCAGTTAAGGAGGAAAGTCAAGGAACCAGTAGAAAGCCATAGTCAGCACACCATGATAGCACATAGTCTGCACATGAAAACACATTGAAAGCACCATTGGCTGCACAATGACAACACCTTGAGTCCCACCATAGCCCTGCCGGTCGAGCACAACACAAGTATCAGTCTCCCAATGCACCTCTAAAGCAAAGTGTTCCACCTCAATAGGAACAAAGCAAAAAGCCCCAACACTCTCCACCTC
>MU224838.1:206105-227824 GCA_018584345.1 Thuja plicata | reverse complement strand
CCTCTGCCTCCGCATCCACACACCGGCAAGAGAAATCCATCTCCCCTTCCAAGAGAGCCCCAAGAAACTTTCACACAAGGAAAGGAAAAAAGATAACCCGGGAAAGAAAACACCCACATAGATAGTAGACAGGTCAGGAGGAATATCATTCTCCTTACCCCCAAGAAGAACTATCTCTTCCATCATAACACTGGAAGGCCACACCTTTGGACTGGGATCACTGCCTCTCCCGCTACCCACGCAGACTCTTCTTTGCACCTCTTCCCCAAACGGCCGTACCGCATCCCTATCACCATCGGAGACACCACTCTTCCCAGACTTAAGCGTGCAGACAGAGCACACCAAGAATGAGTCTTTCCTGGCCACACAGACCCAGAACAGAGCGCTCCAAGAAGAGGACACTCCCAGACGCGCAGAATCTAAATCTGCACCCTGCCAGGGCAAGTAAATCCTCCAGAATGGCAGGTACCCATCCGGCCAAGCAATCCCTCCTCCTCTGCCATCAGGCGGCTCCTCATCATCATCATTAAGCTCATCTTTGCAGAGCAGAGATCTACATGCTGCAGAAACCCTCGTTGGTTTCAAATGCAGACTCCCGCCCAAACGCAGACACTTGCTCCTCTGCCGCCACATTGCATTTTGTCCTTCCACAAATTAATTTAATTTTTGTTATTATTAAAAAATTAGTTTATTTAAATTAGTTCTTTTTGTTATTATTTAAAAATTAATTGTATTTAAAATGCTCTTTTATATAATTGCGTTAAGAAATGAGTATTATTTAAATTGATTTAAATTAGCTTGATTAAATTTGGATTGTTATAGACTTGGTCATGTATGGAATAAGTGCATTAAATTTATGGAAAAGTTTCTTAAATGAAGATGTAGTTTGAATATAGATGATTATTGTTCCATAGTTGGAGGTTTGTTTACATGATTGCTAAATTCAACGTATGAACGATTATTGATGTTTTCTGCATAGTGTATACAATGTTTCTTTCCTGATTGATTATTTTTTATGCTATGGTTATTTGGGTTTTAGAGTTCCCTAGGATGTATATAGAGGCTGGGGGTGAATTTCATTTGTGATTTTATGATGTGGCATATGTGCTTTGTATCATTACCCTAAACTGACCATGTGAACCATATTGATTATGTTATCTGAGAGTGTACCTCCTTGTGATCGTTCCTATATGTGTGGGGAATTGGATTGGGTATAATTGGTTTTGACCTATGCTATATATTTGTATGATCTATGAACCTAGGGTAGATTACCTAGATGTGTAGTAGGGGGTGGCTTGCAATAAGTGTCGAGGCCCACAAGTGACTACTAGGATCACTTATTGTAAGTAATCTTAATAAGTGATAAATTAATGTGTAACTGAGAGATATTAAAATAAATTAATAAGATGTGTGTTTCCTCACCCATGAGTGAGCACTATTGTAGGCTAATATGGAGGATGAGATAATGCTTTCCACCTTGAGTGGTGTGTGTCTGACATAGTTAGTGACTTTGTCCGTTTGAGAGGTCATTGATGCCATGTATGGTCACTTGAGTGTTGGGATCCATTGGGATTACTAGGACAAAACTTGAGGGTTAGAGGTACATAATGACACCTTCCTATACATAGTCTAGATTTCCTATGTGTGTCATTTGCCTCTAGATTAGTGATTCTTATCTCTCATTGTGTGTAGTACACCTGGAGTTAGAGAGCTTTCAGGATCCCCTTTCTTAGTGGTTACTTCCTTCTTTCATTTTGGATATTCGAGTGGGTTCTATTGTTATCTCCTCAGCATGGTGGGGTGGACTTTTGTAGTTCCACACGGATCGGTGGTAGTGATTCTTTACCATTTGAGATTCGGCGTCTTGTTCTAGTGCTTGATGGTTCTTATGAAGTTGAGCTCCTTATGATTCTTCATTGGTGGTTATGTACTTATCATTCATTATGTTGTAATCTTGTATTAGTGTATCGCATGTGATATCTAATATGAATATTGTATTATATGGTTAGAGTGATTACTACATACCCTGCGACATGTGTAGTGGATGTGAGTCTATGTAGGTTTCATGGTTATCCATGTGGATTGTAATTGTTATTGTGAGTTGTATTTGTTATATCGATTTAAATGGAATCTTTTGTTATGTTGTTAGTTGAGTTTTACTTTTACGTAATTCAACATTATGGAACACTTGAGTCTTGTAATCTATGTGTGTATATTTTATGTGAGTAAATGGTATTTTCTTCCGCATTAATGTATGTCTTATTGTGTAAAATTTAGAAAAGAAAATTGTTGATCAAACTTTGTATCATGTTCTAGTTTAATCTCTCTTGGGTTCCCTAGCGTGGCGTTACAAGGATGAGGTCTCCTACCTCAAAGGTTTGTGGCCTCACCTTCTTGTGATAGTTCCTTCTAAGGCAATTCTGGTAGCCTTGTAACTGGTTGAGAGCATTTTCTATTCTTTCATCTAATAGTTCTAGTTCACTGAGCCTTGCTACTCTGTAGTCTTCATCTAAAATGAGGTTTTTCAATGATATTCTTAGGGATGGGATTTCCACTTCGACAAGTAATACCACCTTTGATCCATATACTAGTGAGAAAGGAGTGGCTCCTATAGGTGTTCTCATGCTAGTTCTCTATTCCCATAGTGTTGGACTAAGCTACAAATGTCAGTGTCACCCTAATTCGTTGATTGTTTTCTTCAAGATCTTCATTATAGTTTTGTTTGTTGCTTCATCTTGACCATTCCTAGGTGGATAGTAGAAGGAAGAGAAACCTTATTTGATTTGTAACTATTCACAAAGATCTTCTACATCTCAATTTTGGAAGGGTGTACCATGATCTGTTAGGATGGTTTGAGGAATTCCATACTGACAGATGATGTTGTTGAGTATGAACATGGAGATCTGCTTCCCAATGATGTATGTGAGAGGAATGGCTTCCACCCATTTAGTGAAGTACTTTGTTGCTGCAATGATGTACTTATGTCCATTAGACAAGGTTGGTGTAATCTTACCCACTAGGTCAAATCCCCAAATAGAAAATGGCCATGATGAAGTGATGGGATTGAGTTCTTAGGCTAGCGCATGGATGGGGTCTCCATGAATCTAACATTGTCTACACCTTTGCACATACTTGTTGGCATCTGTCTCTACTATGGGCCAGTAGTATCCTATTCTAATGATCTTCTTAGCCAAGCTATTACCACTTGCGTGGGTGCCACAAATTCCTTCATGTACCTCGTACAAGGCTCTCTAGGATTCCATGGAAGTGACACATCGTAGAAGCGTTCCATCTAGACTTCTTTTATATACAGTATTAGATAGAAGGGTGTACCTAGAGGCTTGGTGGATGAGGGAATTCTTTTGGTTCCTAGACAAGTAGGGAGGTAAGACACTACTTTGGAGGTAACTATATACGTCATGGTACCATGAGGTTTCAGAGCCAACAAGGACACACATTGATTCTGTGATTGGTGCTTGATGTGCTGGTATCACGAGTTTGTCTACCAGAAAATGGAATCTGGTTTCATTTCTTGGCATATTGATCAAGGATGCTATGGTATCCATCGCATCTGCTACTTTGTTTTGAACTCTTGGTACTTTCTCAAAGATGATGAAATGGAATTTAGCACGTAACCTATCCATCTACTCTTTGTATGGGATTAGCTTCTCATATTTTATCATATAGTCATTGTTTACTTGGTTGATGACTAACTGTGAATCTCCATAGACTTTGAGGTTCTTGATTCTCCATTGTATAGCCATTTTTACTCTGATGACTAGAGATTATTACTCGGCTATGTTGTTTGTGCAAGGAAAGTTAAGTCTGAAAGATTTAGGGATTGCATCATTATTTGGAGTGATGAGTACTATCCCTGCTCCTGCTCCATGGTTTATGCATGACCCATCAAAGTATAGTTTCCACATCTCTATTGTTGGTTGTACTTTAAAAATAGACTCATTTAGAAAGTCAGATATGATAGGTTGATGATCCTATATAGGTGCCTCTGCTAGTTGATCCACAATGACTTGACCTTGGATAGATTTTATGTCCACGTACTCTAAATCAAATTCACTTAGGATCATTACCCACTTTGTGAGCTGTCCAGTGAGTGCTGCTTTGCTTAGTAGATACTTAAGGGGATCAATGTGCTCTATCATCTTGGATTGATGGCTCAACATGTAATGTCTCAGCTTCTGGGAAGCAAATACTACTACTAGGCATGATTTTTCAATTGGCGAATAGTTGAGCTCATAGCCTACCAAGGTTCTATTGAGATAGTAGACATCTCTCTCCTTGCCTTGGTCATCATGTTATGCTAAGAGTACTCCTAATGCTGAATCAGTTGCTGAGATATATAGAAGTAATCGCCTACCTTGAACGGGTGGCACCAATATGGGAGATTTGAGTAGATAGTCCTTGAATATTTGGAATGCATGTTTGCATTATTATATCCATATGAATATCACATGCTCATGTAGTAGATGTTGGAATGGATGACACTTGTCTACTAATTGGGCTATGAAGCACCTGATGGATTGAAGTCTTCCCTCTAAACCTGTTAGTTGCCTTAGGTTAGTCGGTGGTGGCATATCTAGTATTGCTTTGACTTTCTCTAGGTATACATCTATGCCTTGATGTGACACAATGAATCCCAAGAGATTCCCTACAGTGACCCTAAATGCACACTATTTTGGACTTAAACAAACCTTGTATTATTGTATTCTATCAAATATGGGTCCCAACACTTGTAGATGATATTTTCTGAGAATTGACTTTGAAAGTATGTCATCGACATAGTCCTTCATTGTTTTGTGAATGAGATCATGGAATATCATTGTCATGACCCTTTGATATGTTGCTCTTGCATTTTTTAGACTGAATGACATGACATTCCAACAGTAAGTGCCCGAAGCACATGTGAAAGAAAATGTGTGTTGATCTTCTGGTGTAATCATTATTTGATTATATCCTAAAGAGCCATCGATGAGTGATAGCATCTGATGTCTTGTTGTGAGATCTACTATCATGTCGATAGTAGGTGAAGGAAATTCATCCTTGGGACAAGCTTTGTTTAGATCCCTAAAATCTATGCAAATGTGGATCTGACCAATATGCTTGGTTATTGGTACTAGATTAGAAATCTAGTCTGCGTATGGGATCGGTCATATGAATCTAGCATTGAGGAGCTTCTTCAACTCTGCTCTGACTAGTAATGCAACATGTGAGTGCATCTTTCTCAATTTCTGCTTGACGAGTTTGGCATTTTGTAACAAGGGTAGATGATGATACAAAAGCTCTGGATCTAGGCCTGGCATGTCTAAGTAGGACTATGCAAAGTTAATTTTTCTTTCTTTGAAGAAGCTAATGAATTTCTCTCATTCCTCTGGAGTGAGTGATTTTTCCAAGTAGATATTCCTTGGGTTCTCTTCATCACCTAAGTTGACTTCTTCAGTTTCCTTAGCTAGCAATGCTAACTTTTCCTCTATCAAGGGGAGGAGGTCCTTCTTTCCATCCTCTAGTGCCTCAATGAGGTTTTCACTAGAAGATACGTCTTTTATGGTCTTTTTGTCATTTTTTGTGTCAGTAAGCACCTTGCAGTTTTCAAATTTACTAATGATTCTTTTTTTTTTTTGCGTTATAACTAGAAACAGGAGCTTCCTCCCCGAAATATGTTGACCTCTCCAAGTCAATAGAGAAAACTGCCTTGTGGTCCCCTGATGGCATTCCTTATCTAAGTCCCATGAAGTCTATAATAGCCTCATCATTTTCAAAGAGATCTATATCATTTTGTCCTTGTTGATCCCATTCAATCAGTTATGGGTGTACTAGACAGGTCCCCATGGTGGCATGACTCTGTTTGGTTGAAAGGAACAATGATGATGGTTCCAACAAATTGGGAATGTGATGTGGACGCACCACCTAGGGAATTGGTATCGATATGCTTATCAATGTATGATTGGTCCTCTATGGTTAATTCCTTGAACATGTCCTTAAGGTGTATAGTGTTGACTGACTAAGGGGAATAGTCAGGGATAGATGGTTTGGAATTGTGGATGAATATTCGCTCATAATCATGGGAGTCAATTTTTCTAGAATGCTCATAAGATGTCTTGATTTTCTCACTATCTTGGATCACTTGATTAAGGGTTAATCGGGAGTAAGAGGCTCCCACTTTAGATGACAATAATTGTTGTAGTATATTATTGATTAAAGCATGTTCTAGGTTTTGCCCCCGGTGTAACTCTGCTACTTTTTCTTGATTGATGGGTATGTCTCGGGTGGTAGGACTAGTTTTTTTTTTCCCATAGCCTAACCCTCTCTTATTTCTCTGAGTTGGTGGTAAAGATAGTTCCATTAGACCTTGTTGTCTTTCCCCTAGCCCAGTCATACCATCATACCCAAACCTTCGTAGCATTGTGTAGCAAGCTCCATATGTTGACATGGGTATAGGTTCTTAAAGTGTGTATTGTTGGTCTTGATAAAATCATTTGTTAATATTCAGATCAAAAGGGTTCTCTTCCACGATGTCTCCCCACTTGACAAAGGTGGTGGGTGGACTTCTAAATAGAACAGGTTTTGGGGTTTTAGTTGTGATCACTCATTGTGGCATGTCATATGAGCTTGGGCTTTGAGGCATGTTGGTGATAGTGAAAGCTTCCTCATAGCTATATTCACCACATCCTTTTTCAGTAATGGATATTTTCCCCTCTCTTCACGTAACATCCTTGGGAATTGAATTTGAGATGGAAGGGATACTTACCTCTTGGTTTGATGGAACTTGGTTGTCAGTACTACTTTTGACAGCGTTATATTATTCGAACGAGTTTGGATCTCCTTCAATAATGATTTATGCCCCCTGGTATGGGAACTTGATGCAGTGATGATATGTGGAGGGTACATCTTGCATCTCATGGATCCATGGTCTTCCCAGTAACATGTTGTATCCCAAATCTACGTATAGGATTTGGAAGGGAGTGTTCTTGACAACTACGCCCATCCAGATTGGTAGTATGATAATACCTTTGGAAGACCTATCTTCTTCATCATAGGCCCTAATATTGATCCTCCTTGTGACATCAATATTTGATTCAGAGTAGCCTAAGTGCTTGATTACCTTCAAAGTACAAATGTTTAATCTAGCCCCACCATCAATGAGGACTCTTCATATCGCATGTTTGTGAACCTGGATGAGCAAGTGCAAGGGATCATTATGCAAAGGTTTGTGTGGTGGCACATCATGGTCTATGAAGGTTGCATGCTTGTTGTCCGCTATGTGGCTCACTATATCTTGGAAGCTCTCAGAGGTTATGTCCCTTGGGACAGCTGCATTTTGGAGTTCTTTGTCAAGAGCTTTCTTGTGCTACAGGGATATGTGCAAAAGGTCAAACATGGATATTTGGGATGGTGTGCACTTTAGCTAATCCCAAAGGCTTGTCTATGGATCATAGGTTGTAGGAAGGTTGACTGGTATAGAAGATGTAGAAGGCACTCCTTGCAAGAAAAATTTTGTACGGTGCATGGTTACAACACATAGCACCTTGGTCTCTGATAGTAGTGGTAGCCACATGGCTATCTGAAGTGTTGATGCAGTTGATAGTGTTGTCATTGTTGGCATAGGTGTAGTTCACTTATTTTGACTATCCACCAGACCCAAAGGATTTCTCTCTATTATGATCATGGAATGTGTCATTGAATATCGTATGATCAGCGGTGCCTTTTGTTTTGGTGTTGGTGACATCGATGACCCATGTCAATCAGATCTTGGATGGCATTTTTCAATCAATAACAGTTGGGTGTTTTGTGTCCCTTTACTCGATGAAATTCATAGAAATCATTATCATTGTACCACTTTGGTTTGATTCCACCATTTTTGTATTCTTTGATTATAGGGAGAGTGATATTGTTGGATTGTATTAGCTTTCTTAAGGCTGATTCTATCGACTCTCCTAATGGTGTGTAATCTCATTTTGGAAATGGAAACTATGGTGGGTGTTGTGCCTATGGTTGATTGTTTGACATAGTGGCCATTTGGAAAGGGGGTGGTTGGTTCAGGGGATGGTTGGTTCAGAGTGTGCTCTTATTGAGTGGGCACCATTGGTTGTTGGTTATCCATAGGTCTTCCTTGCAGTGACACTTTGGGTTCAGCGTAGTTGACCATTTTTACATCAATGGCACCATCACTGATGAAATTTTTGGTTTTGTTCCACCACTTAGCTTTATCTGTTGCAGTCTTGTTTGTGTTTGTCTGGGTAGGATTTGCAAGGATACCTCATTTGACTAGGTTTTTCTCACAGACAAATCCTTGTTCGTTGAGTTTCTTGAAGTTTGGAGCCAGCTGCAATTCTATTTTAAATGACATATCTAGAGTCATATTTTCAACGAACATGACTATCAGGTCTTGCTTGGGTATGTCATACATGATTCTATTTTTAGTGTTCCTCCATCTTTTTAGGAATTTTACAAAGGACTCTCCATCTTTTTTTTTGATATCGTAGAGATCCTTGATGTTGACCTTACACTCGATGTTGTGATGGAAGTGAGAAATGAATTTTTTGGCCAACTCACCCCAAGATAGAATGCCATGAGGTAAGTGTGAGAACCATTCCATTGCTCGTCTGGCTAAGCTTTGTGGGAATATTCAAATTAAGTATGTCTCATCATGTGTGACCTCAATGCAAGTAGCAAAGAACTCTCAGATATGCTCAATGAAGTTGGTATTGCCCCTGTATTTGTCAAATTTGGGTACAGAGAAGTGATTAGGGAATGGAGACATGTGCAAAGAATGATCAAAGAGGTATGGATACAAATCCTCTATGGTGTAGGATTTGGCTTGCCCTTGATTTTTTATGTCCATTATCTGGGTTTAAAGACTCTGCACTTGCTGGATTAGCATGTCTGTCTGAGATTGAGGATTATTTGTGAGATTGTACCTCTATGTTGTAGTAGGTATGAGGTTACACCTTTGTGTCCCTTGAGTTGGGACATACGATCTAGTCCTTGGGACTTGATATTGGTTTCCCAACATGTGATTCTGATACTGGGGCATGTGATTGGCCCAAGATTGATTCTTTTGTGTTTGTTGTTGCTGAAGCTGGGGTTGCTGCTGCTGAAGTTGAGGTTGATGTTGCTGCTAAAGATGGGATTGTCATTACTAGGGTTGAGGTTGTTGTTGCTGGGGTTGTTGTGGTCCCTGTAAGAGCAAAGGCATAACCTTGGGTGGGTATTGACTGAAAGTTGGACCCATAGAGACAGATCCCTGTGGGAGTGAGGTATTGAGCCCAAGGCTAGCAGGGACTGACTATACTAGAGGAACAGTTACAAAAGGGTTGCTTCTTGTTGGTGGGATTGAGGACATAGCATGAGAGCTTGACTGAAAAGGCCATGAGGCTGATGGTTGAAGCACACTAGCGACCATGGGTGCACTTAGTTTGGATCCTAGCATGCTTTATGTGGAAGACGTGCTAGCCTGATTTGCGGAGCTAGTCTGATTGGACACATTTTGTGCTGAGATTGTTGTCATAAAAATGAATATATTTAGGATATCATAGGTTCTATTTGAGAGAGTTGAGTAGTTTTTTGACCTACGAGAGGGTTATCAGGCCATATGGTTGACACATTGAATTCGGCAGAGAGTTTGACTCCCTTCTTAATCAATGTGGCTAAGAAATGTTTAGGATTCCTCTCTACAAGAGCGTCAAACAATTATGTGTAATAGGAATCTTTCTCTATGTCTTCGAGCTCCTCCTCTATGACATCATGGAACAATGTTGATCTATGGGGATTCTCAATGAAAAGAGTAGAACTGGTATTTATAAAAGGGTTGTCCTCTCGCTCTTATTCCCAAGGGGGAAATCAGTTGACATAAGACTCATCAGGTTGAGTTTTAGCCTTCGACCTAGTGTAAGGCCCTCCATAAGGTGTGTGAAACATAGTGTTTTCTAGATTTTTTGACTAAAATAAGTGATATAAAGAAAATAGAAAAGGATAACCTTTCTAGGAGAGTCTGAGTTATGTTTGGACAAGGGTAATTCTAAGGACAGATGTTGATTTATCTTGATCTCAAAGACTTGGTTATGTAAGAATAGGATTGTTGACTATTTCCTGGGACAAAGTCACTGATAGAGATATGATTATTTTGCGATAACGGGATCAAGCTATTTTGAGTCTGAACTTTTGAACTAACAATGCTTGGACAATAATCGTTCTTTCAAAGAATGGATGATCTTTTAAAGTTTAGAGATTCACATAATGTTCTTCACATTTTTATGGGATAGACACTAATATTTTACATAGAATGAGGAGTCTTTTCAAGGTTTTTAGGTAAAATAAGTGTTTTAAAGCCTCTAGTTAAGTTTGAAAAATCTCCACCGATTGCGGTAAAGTGACAGGATTATTGCGGTAATCGATCACTGATTGTAATAATACAATAGCCAAGTGTGGCAATAAACAGGACAATTGTGGAAGGATTTCGTCAACTATGGTAGAATGCGAGGAATTGCGACAAAGGGAGACAGTCTAAAAAAGACTTCAAATTGGCTTCACTATCTGATAAAATTGATTTTTAGGAACACAGCTTCTTATTTGCAAAATAGTTTTGATGTTGACACCCTAGACTTTAACATGTTTGACTTGTTTTGACAGTTTTGATGTTTGTTTTGTATTTTGGAGACTGATCAAAGAATAAGCACATTAGACAATCTGTTTTGTAATCTAGCACAGGTTTTGACACAAGGAAAAACCTATTAATCTAAGGCAAATTTGGTTGTCAAATAAAATGTTATAGGCCAAATGCCTGAATGTTCGTTAGCTCACACAACAAGTGTCACACTACTAGGAAACAAAGGTCCACAACATCGGCGCCTATGTTTTTGTCATTGCTAGATATTGTTGTCATGCTAGTGAAGATCTCTTTCACAACCAAAATACCCTAGAACACATATGTTGGGAATCTTGGGGGCAAATTCTGCAACCCCTTGCACTATAATAAGGTATCTGTTCAGAGGTGAATCGAGATGGCCTCTATTTTAACAAGGTTGTAGTAGGGTCCATGGTGTCTATCCAATCAGTTTGTACATGTGTGACGCACTTAAGAGGCTAGTTGATCATGTTGGCTACACAAGGATAATTCACCCAATCAAGACTATCATCAACACACCTCGCCCCAGCTTGGCTAGATATAAAATGGAACTTTGGTTCCTGTCTTTTTTATATAGTGATCGGAAGGATTACTGGTTTAAGGTCATTCTATGAGGAAGAAGCGCATTCCCCAGACAAGCCTTTCTAAAAAGTATAAAGGTGTTTAATCTAATAGATTGTGCAAGTGCACCAAAGACTTAAGACACAAGGTTAATCGATTAAACCTCAAAGATTGAAATGTGAACTAAGCTAATCACCCATACAAGTAGAAGTGTTCAGTTTTAAATCCCAAAGTAGGTGATGATTTCTTGTTCAGTTTTAATGCACCAAATTTAAAATGTTATTTTTCTTTGTTCAATTCTTAACCTGCACGTCAATTTAAGCCCCAATTTGGAAATCTTAGGTTCAAGATGTTTTGCATGCAATGTTCTTTTTAAGCACTAAAATGACAAATGAGTTGATTTTATTTTCTTTTTTAAACTTCTCCTTGCCACAAGCTATCAACAAACATGATTAGTACCAAAATGCGTCTAATTAAGAATTGAAGAATAACCCGAAACTCTAGAATTGTTAAGACTGCTGAGAATAATTGTGACCTTGTAGTTAGCTATAAAATGCTTGATTGAATCAAGATATTTGTTGTATGCTTTGCTTTGATCTTCCGTTGTGATGGCTAAGATGGCTCTTTGTTACGTTTGATAATTAGTGGTCCTTCTTATGGCTTCTCTTAGTGATCTAGCACCTGGGATGCATATGATTACCCTTTTGGCCATTCGTCATTGATCAATCCTATAGAAAATAGAGAAAACAATCAGATTATAATAGAAAAATAGTGATTTTCAATTAATTTTGCAGTAATCCTGTCAATTGCGGTAATCTTCTATCGATTATGGAAAAGTTCTATCAAATGCGGCAATATTCTATCAATTACGGTAAAGCACTTTTAACTGTGGTGAAATGTTGTTGATTGTAGCATGGATCAGACAATTGCGGTAAAATATGTACGATTGCGATAAACTGGTGTTGATTGCAACACATATTGGGAAATTACCACATAGAGAAAGAAAATAAAGTCTTGAATACCAACAGAAAGTAATTGTCAAATCCT
This sequence comes from Thuja plicata, assembly GCA_018584345.1. Classification (NCBI taxonomy): domain Eukaryota; kingdom Viridiplantae; phylum Streptophyta; class Pinopsida; order Cupressales; family Cupressaceae; genus Thuja; species Thuja plicata. Next base: position 215,577 of record MU224838.1, on the reverse strand, counting down.
TACAATGATTGTGGAAATAAACCAAACGATTGTGGCAATTTTCCATCAATTGCAGTAAAATACCAGCGATTGTGAAATTACAAGTATATCTAGAAAAGCATGAAAAAAGAATTTTGCAACCATACGGTCATGGCCAAAAATTTATGTCTTTCATTTGCAAGTGATATTTGGGTTGTTTGATTCACGTCGGGTTCACCAAAATGTACATGGGATCGAAACCTGTTGCACCTCTCTCAATTACGACGGGTTAGTAGCACCGATTTGTAAAGGGGGTTAAAAAATTGAAGATATTACTAATAAAAAAACTATGAATCAATAAAATAACAAGTAATAAAGGAGGTACACAATTGAATGCAAACCAACAATCCTTGAATCTTCTATTGTCTCTCTATACTCCTTCTGAAACTTTGTTTATGTGATGCTCAGTATTGGTGTGGGGTAGCGTCTATTACTTAGGAGCATCAAGAATATGATATTGAATGTGTGTGATCGCAAGATGGCTTGATGCTTGAACCAATCTCACAGAGTAATGGCACATGTGAGCTTGAAATCCTTGATCCTTCAAATGGTTATGAAGGGTTTATCATATAGAAAATGAGAATGATATAAACAGTTGAGATCAATCCCAGAGATAGGAGGATGAATGGTTGAGATCAAAGGGAACTGGAGAAGCCATCAGTAAACTCCACCTCTTCAAATGGGAGAGAGGAGATAGATTTTGGTTAACTAAAGAGATAATTATGAGCTTTTGATTGCTGGTTAAAAAAAGTTTTAGGGGGAACCTAAACCCCTTTTAAAAATTACAAAATAGGAATAGACAATAAGTATACTAAACTAAAACAGGGCTGGACACCAGCCCGCAAAACCCAAAACCAACACAAAAAACTAGAAACAAAAAACCAGAGACCAGCTAAACCACCCAGCAACCAAAAACCAAAAAAAAACCTAACACTAAAGCAGGGGAACAACAGGACCTAGGCAAACTCAGAAAGTGTTCCCTTCACCTCCTTCTTTGCCTCAAACACCTTCTTGAGAGAAACGTTAAAGTCTGAGAGTTCCAGGATCCTAGCTTGAATTTTCTTCTTTTTAGTAGATCAAGCATGCTTGCCCAAGCCAGCATCATCCTCTTCATCTTTGTCATCCTTGATCTTCATAGTCTGAGACCCAACATCCAACTCCCACGTGATGGTGTTGAAGTACTCCATCGCAGAACCCATAAAAAGGTTATTATCCTTCATGTGCTTCTTCAAAGTGTTCTCCAGGATATCCAGCCTCATGTCCCGTAGATCCTTCATGTTTTTATGCTCCTCTTTATCCTTTCAGCCATCAATCCCTACTGACCCAATATCTCAATTCCCCTGAAGAAGATCAACTTTAGCAGAGAGGGATTGAAAAGTAAGATTGAGGCTTTTTATTTCCTTGAAGACCCATTTCATAAGGAAAAATGAATACATCGACATCACCTTCATAGTTTGGAGAATACGAAAATGGCGATCAATCTTACCATCCATGTCCTCTTGAAGGAGTTGAACATTCCATTCGTATATGTCAAGCGTTCTCGTGAGGGGAATATTCCTAAAGATGGAAGGGAAATTACCCTTCTCAACAGTCTCCAAATCTAGAGTCTCATTATCCACCTTCCTCTTCGGCTGAGCCTCCATGGAAACTTCAAGCTTCGGTGAGATAGGAACATCATTATATTTAGACCTAGCATAATTGACCAAAATGGGAACCTTCTAACCTCCCACATCCCCATCGTTATCTTCAGGTTCATCACCTTTTTCCTTGGCTTCATGGGCGAACACATTGTTATCCTCTTCATCACCAAAATCACTCACCGAAGCCAACATGGACTCTTTGCTTTCCTCATCAGACTGGGTATGGGGGACATAATCAGTATCCGCAAATCCATCAACACTCTCACCTTTAGAGTCCATTTCCATTCCATCCTTCTTCTCAAATTTTAATTTTTTACCAACTATCACCTCCACTTTATCCTCACCCTCCCGAATCCATTTACCTGAAGCCTTAGGAGAACTAGTGTCTTTAGGAAAAAGGATAAGAGGGCTACTAGCATCAACTTTCTTAACATGCTCAACAATTAGAATACTAAGACCCTCATGCAGAATGGGCTTGCTCTCTTTCTTCCTATGATCAATAATGCTATGGAGAAGGGACTCTAGTAGATAAAACAGGAGATAAACCCTAACCTTATGTCTTAAATGATAAAGAAACACAAAATGGTAGGAATGAGCCCTTTATACCTACCATCTAGGGTGATATACTCCATGACAACAGCAAGCACCTTCGCCCAGATCTCCTTGATAGTGTCCACATCATAATAGACACTAGAGTCCTTTACCAAGCTCTCGACCTCTGCCTTGTCCTTTGGGAAGTGTTGAATGGCCTTTTGGGAAGTCTTCTTGTCTCTATAAAACTTCATGCCCTTGGTATTCAACCTAGACACCTCCACAACAAGATCTTCGGTAATTTTTACAGTCATTACCCCAATAGTCATGGTACCATCCTTCCATCTCTCAAAAAAAGCCTTCATGACTTCATCTTTGAACCCATGAAGGCAATCCATGTACGTAATGAGCCCACCCTTCCTGAGCTTACCATAGACCTCAAACTTTTTCTTCCATTTTTTGCAGTTCTTCAGCCCCTTGTGGTTAAGCCCTCCACCCATGATGCCCTCAAAGAACAGACATTCAACAGAAATGGAAAAAACAATACATATATAGGATACAATGAAAGAATTCAAATTGATCACAATGCAAATATATGCATGTCTACACTTAGACACCTTAGGAAAGATGAGACTTTCTGTAACCCTTATAACTTCTTTAATTAACTTGCTTCTTTTCATCAAATCTTTTTAGGATATTCCAAATCTTCTCTTTTTCTATGAGTCATATCAAATGTCAACTTGGGCTTCAAATCGACGGTCAAATCACTTCCACCATGCCAAGTCATGATGTCATCATCCCTGACTGCAATGTTGGCCAATGCATCCGCAGTACAATTAGCCTCTCTGAAGTTATGAGAAATAATTACATGCTTGAAGGAATTAATGATTATTCGAGCCTCTTCAATAATATCCTTAATAGACCATGATGGCTTAGTCACCCCTTTAATGTATTTTAACATTTTCATAGAGTCACCTTCAATACAGACATTCAAAGGCATGTCCTCTTTTATAATTTTTAAATTTTGAAGGAGATCCATTGAATCCACCACGTGATTGGTCTGGATGCCAATAGGGAATGCCATGGCAGAAAGATATTTATCCATTTCATCCTGAATAATACCACCACATTCGAAAGGCCCCGGATTACCCTTTGTCGTAGTGTCAAAATTGTCTTTGAGCCAGCCAGGAGGGGGGAATGCTAGATGGCATTCTTCCACTGGGATGAGGATTTAACTTTGGTGCCAGTAGTATTCACTCCAAAAAAAAAATGTATCTTAGCTCCATTCATGATATTACAATTCTCCTTAATCCTTCTCTTAATATTTTTAGCAATCACCACTAGAGGGAGGGTAGTGTCTCTAAACACTCTGTCATTGTGTTCTCTCCAAAGTTTCCAGATAACATGAGGGGAAATGATGTTCCACAACAACCTATCCATAGGAACCTCAACATTTCTCCACTGAGTGAAGAAATCCTCCATATTATCTGGGAAAACCTAACATATCTTCCAGCATTGCAAAGTGAGGCACAAAACTTTCTAGGAGTACCGACAGTTGATAGTCATATGGTAAACTGATTCCTTGGCATTCTTACACAGAAAACATCTGTTAGGTAGAATCATGCCTCTCTTTTGGAGATTATCAATAGTAAAAATCTTATTCTGCAAAACCAGCCAATAGAAAATGTTAATTTTAGGAAATTAACAGTTTATCCCAAACCTGGGCCCAAAAGGGAGGAGGATCCGATGGCTTCAACAAAATCTCAGAGGCAGAAGCAACGGAAAAGAAAATAGAAGGGTGCATCCCCCATATTAGATCGTCCTCCTTGGTAGGGTCCACTTTCCAAACATTCAGATCCTCCATCAAAGGCTTAAGAAAAAAATCAACAATAGAAAGATCAACTCAAGATAGGCGCCCCGAGTAATCTTTAACCCATGGACCAAATCCTTTTAAGAAAATATCAATAAAAGATGCAAGGGCAGGAATAGAATTGAGAGGATAATCTTTAAGCCAGAAATATTCCCATAATTTAATTATCCTGCCAGTACCCAAAAACCACTTAGCACCCTTGAATGTCATCTCCTTAGCTTGTTGGATACAATTCAAAATAAAAGAGCCCTGCACCTTCACATCAGACAACATAAAATCTGATATATGAGGGAAGGTGTAGAGATATTTCTTATGAATAATTTTATTCCACACTTTTTTCTCCCCAAAGATTCTCCAAATTTTCTTAGCAAGGAGAGCTTGATTGGTAAATCTTAAAGGGTAGATCCCCAAGCCTCCCCACTTATTCAGAGTGAAAACCTTGTCCCAAGAAACTAAAGCCAATCGCTTTCTTTTGTCTACCCCTGTCCAAAAAAAATTTCTCTGAATCTTCTCAATTACATCTGAAAATTTACCATTGATTTTAAACAGACTAAGGGCATAGATAGGGAGAGTCTACAGAGAAGCCTTCAGGAGTTGAAGTTTTTCCGCTTAACTTAACAAAGCTCCCTTCCAGCCAGCTAATTTCCTATTGAATCTGTCCACAATACCAGCCCAAAAAGAGTTGGGAGGTTTTAAGCCCAAAGGTAGACCAAGTTAGGTGGTGGGAAAATCACCAATTTCACACCCAATAATTCTCACAATTATATGTTGTCTTTCCTCCAGTGTGTTAATAAAAAACAATGAGCTCTTATTCAAATTAACAATTGGACCAGTAGCCTGAGAATAAATAGAAAGTGCCTATTTAATCGTTCTGGCCTCCTGGATGGTAGAAGACCCCATAATAACAGTTTCGTCCACAAATTTCTCATGGGAACATGGTCCATGGCCTAGAAGCAAAGGAAGGAATGAGTCCCTCTAAATATCCACCAGTCACCAATCTCTCAAAATAGTGACCAAGAACCTCCACCAGAATGGTGAAGAGAATAGGGGACAAGGGATCACCTTGATGGAGCCCCCTGGAAGGCTTGAATAAATGGGAAGAAGAGCCATTCACAATAATCATAGCCATAGAAGTACTAATGAGCTGAAAAACCATTTGCAAGAATTTATCACAAAAACCAAATGATCAAAGAATCTTGATCAAAAAATCCCAATCCACCCGGTCATAAGCCTTCAAGAGATCGAGTTTCAATAGGAAACCATAGTTGTTAGAGGAGTGAGTAGAATGAATGACCGCATACACCTTCATAATGGAATCAAGAATTTTCCTTCCAAGAACAAAACCACTCTGCTAGGGGAGATGATATTTGGGAGGATAGCCAGCAGTCTAAGAGTAAGAACCTTGGAATTTTTTTTTACACCGAATTACATAAGCTTCAATCGGCCTAAAAGAATCCACTGAATTAGCACCAGGTTTTTTGGGAATCAAGGCAATGAAAGTAGCATTAATTTCTTTAAGCATAGTTCTTGACCCAAAGAATTCTTTAACAACACTACAGATTTCCTAGCCCACGATGTGCCAATATTTATGAAAAAAGAATAAAGGAAACTCGTCTGGCCCCAAGGAATTATCACCCTCAAAAGAGAAAATAGCAAGCTTGATTTCCTCCGAGGAGGGTATAGTAGTCGGGTGTGTGCACCAAGTTGTGGACCAAAAAGGTGGACACACCTTTAAAAAAAATTCAAATTTTCAATAACCCGATCGGGTTATTGAAAATTTCAAATCGTTCTAGGTTTGGTAAACCAAGCCTAGAATATATTATAAAAAATTGTGTGCACCTCAAAACCAATTGGTTTATGAGGAATTTCTCATAACCCAATCGGGTTATGAGGAATTTCCCATAACCCGATCAGGTTATGAGACTCATTTAGTTTCTAATAACTCGACCGGGTTATGAGATATTTCTCATAACCCGATCGGGTTATGAGAAACATAAAAAAAAAAAAAAAGAACAGCCCGCTTAGGCCATTTTTTAACTCCTAAACCACGGAGTAGAAGTGTGGAGGAGGTTAAACAGTAGCGAAACCCGATCCCATTTTTCACAAAACATGATTTAATGAAGATTTTCAACCAATGGCACCCTATAACAAAGGTAAGTTTGTTTGTTTTTGTTGTTTTTTTGTGCAATTGTAATCAAATTAGGTTATTTTATTGATTTTTTGTTTTCTTTTATTAATTTCATTCTAGATTCATCAAACAACCCAAAAAGATGAAAATGAAATGAAAGACCACCCCCCTAAAAGCACCATCATCACCACCTATAAACCCTCAACAACCCTCACCACCCATAAACCCTCAACAACAATCTCCACCCGTAAACCCTCCACAAAATTCTCCTGCTCCACAACCATTGCCACCTGTAAGCCCTCCACATGTGTCGTTAGTTCATGTAGATGCATCAAAAGAAGACCTTGTGGAATGCCTTAACCAAAATAGTGCACAAATTAATATATTGGTCAATAGGTTGAAGGCTTCCGGTCTTCAGCATCACTCTACCCTCGCCACTACATTAGAAAAAATGTCCAATAGTGCAAATGAGGTGTCTCAAGAGGTGACAAAATGGGGTTCATGGAGGGATAGGTGTCGTACATTTTATGCTGATGGTTTATCCTATGAGGATGTGAAAAGAAATGGCATAGAAAAATGTGACATATGTGCCCTTTTCACCGATCCTAATACTAGCAATTCCCTAGAAGTTAATACAAAATGATTTCCTTTACATTGGTGTATTCATAGGGGGATGAAATCATCTTTTTGGGATAGGTGGTACATGGTATTTGACCAACCACCTTGTAATAATAATGAGGTTCCTTTATATTTTTTGAGGAAGCTATACTGTGATATTATCATTGGCAAGAAGCCAAATTACTTTGACTTTTGTGAGTTCCAGGGTAGAGGGAGAGGCTCTGCGTAGGATAGACCTGGGGCACATAGGATTACCCGACCACAAGAGAGGAGGCATACTGCGAGAAAACCCCTCATTCATTTTGTGGTCCCAGTAGTGGTGAAGGAGTCTATGGATATAAAGACTCTTCATGCAGCTGCATCATTGAGTGATGTAATTATCCAGCATGGCACTCAGTTAGTTGGAGAGGATGGATTAGTGCCACCTCCATCTTCATCAGATGTGTCATTAGGATCATCCCATCCTGGGCCAGCTCCATCTCCATTAGATGCACCATTAGGATCACCTCATCCCGTGCGAGATCCATTATCATCAGATACATTTCCAAGGTCAGCCCAGCCCATTGAGCATATCTGCATTAGTTGTAATGGTATATGTGATGGCGTAGATAGCCAGGTGAGTGTGGATGGTTTGACATCCCATTCATGTGTACATTGCAGAAAAATATGTCAGGCATCCACTACTGAGGATGTGGCCCTCACGAATAATCTATTTTCGATGGTGTATTCCTCAGAGCTGACACAAGTTTGTTTAAATTTGTGTTTTGACATGTTATTTTAATTAATTACCTAAATTTGCTAAAAGAAAATAAAATTTTATGTATAGAAGAATCTAAATTGATACATGAATAATATGCATTGCAAGGTGTAGTTGGTGGTACAACCACACCAAGGAGTTCTCGTTATAGTACACGTAGACGGGTAGCTCAAACACCTGAGGTAATGTTCTAGAAATATTCCTAAAATAGAATACTACGTTATTTTGAAAATATCATATATTAATAATTTGTATGGTGGTAACTTAGTGTATGCTTATTTTCTATTTCTTTATGGTCAAAGAATTTTTTCTAATGTAATTCAACTCAAGGAATTCACTTCCTTGTCTAGCCATCATGACTCAAATTGATTTGAACTCCCGTCCTCCATCCTTGTACTCAATTCAACCAATTTTGAACTCATACATATACTCATACCCCAACCAATCACTTATTGGCTTCTAAGTCAACCTTGAACATCATTCAGAACATCCAACCATCATTCTTTTACTCTTATTTCTTGTTCAAAATCATGAATACAAACCTTTGATTGTTCATTGATTTTGATTATCCTTAATCCTTCAATACACCTCCATGTCCTTCTGAAGACTCCCATCATATATGATGTAGAAGTGGTGGTTGGTGACTTCATTGATCATGTCTGACAACAATCCATCTCCTATTTGTAACAACTTCTCACTTCTAAAGCCCCCTCAAGGACTCACCTTCTAGGCTACCCCAAGTGATCCTAGTGCTTCCCAAACACCATATCTTCACTCACGACTTCAAAATTCATTTAAAATCAATAAATAATATCCTTATGGCCTATCTACCATGTTCCATCAACCCATTAAGTCTAGATAACCAATCCCTTACCCAACTCTCACATTCAGCCCTTAAAGCTAGTAGCCCACACCAGTCACTAGTTTGTCCTTTTCTCCAACATTCCCCAAATAAATAAGAAAACTAAAACATGATTCAAATACCCTTTTGGGATCTTTAAATCCTCCCAAAGATTTATTATATACTCCTTTAGACCATACCCAAGATCCAATACTCATGTAACCTCCAAACTAAGCCTAATTCTCCTCATTTACAAAGAAACCCCTAACTCCACTTACTCTCATGACTCCAAAGGATGAAATAGTCCTTCTAGGGGTTAGGAAATAACATATTTTCAACTCTCCAAGGCTCTATCATTTATCTATGGCCTTAGCCACTAAACCCTCACTTCTAGGATCACACACGTAGGGTCTGATCAAAAGGACCTCTCTAATCCACTCCAGGCCAAACTAACTGCATACACACTTCAATATAGACCCCCACATGTAGAATCCATCACAAAACCCCTTCATCCTTGAAGAAATCCACCATCCTTCTCTAACTGTGCCTACAAATTTGGTAAATAATAGTCTTGTGTGTGAAAGAAGAGTTCAAAATTTTATATTGTAATACTGGTTTGTAAAATTTGATTATAAACTTGTGATAATAGATCATTTGTGGAATTCAAGTGAATCATAATCTTCATTGTAAACTATTGCTTATATATTTATTTGGTGTTTTATAGGGCTTGTCAGGGGCTTAGATTTCTGAGATTGAGGATGTCACCCTTTCTGCCATTGACTTCGGCTAAGAGAGCTATGTGGTATCATTTTTTGCACACCTCTTGTTTATAGTTTTAATTGAACGCATGTGGTATCATATTATTTCTCTTACGTTAATTTTGTTTTTTTTAGCGTACCCCACCAAGCTCGAGGTCATTAGGAAAGAGGAAGAAATCATCGAGGACATTGAAACAAAAAGGTAATTAAGTCCAATTTAAGTATATTTGTTGAAATGTATTATGAACATTTCAATGTAGTCTATATTGATTAATGCACTTGACTTGTTTATTGTATACATGTAGAATCAA
>MU224838.1:184954-199532 GCA_018584345.1 Thuja plicata | reverse complement strand
GGTTGCCTCGCAGGTCTGAATCCTCCAACAAAAAAAAAAAAAAAAAACTTGTCCCAAACATGCCTCTAGGAGTTTGAACATTAGTGAATGTATTTTTTTATATCACGTATCATTATTTGATTGATTGTGTTCAACCAAATGTTAGCATAACCTTTGACTTGTTTCATTTTTTTTCAAATTTAATTTTTTTAAAATATTTTTCATTATACTTTCCAAAGGTAAGAGCATCATGTTAATCCAGGACGTACCCTACAACCTAGAGAACAAACTATACATGATGCAGGTACCATTGACAGCCAACTCGGTGTGTTCAAAACTATGTAATGGCTCTAGCTTGTTTAGAACACCTGAAGCACATTCTTCATACTATATGTCTATCGAAAGCTTCATTACACTAAGACAAAGTCCTTGAACCATAAACATCAGCTCTGCCATAGCCATGTCTTCTTCATTTCCAAAGCTAATTTCTGACACATTTGACTCTAAATTATTAACATTATGAGGGGGATTTTGTAAACTGCCATGCACCGGTTGCTAAATCTCTCTATTATGCCTTAAAGTTTCCAATACTTCAATAGGGTCATTATGGAAACAGTCATTAATAGATTCTGAAGGATATTGCTAGGATTGGCAATAATAGTACTTACACTTTAGTTTTTATGATGACAAGAAAGGATAGGCACTTTGTTTGGGGTTCAAGATTTGGGTTTTTTTCTGTACCTTTGTTCTAGTTTTTAATTTCTCTTTGTTCTATCTTTTTCCAAGTTTTTTTCTTGATACTCAATATGGGGGGAGATCTTAATCTAATTTAGTCAGACTCTAATGAGGAGATAAAAAAATAACTCAATCCTATGGCCCATTATTCAGGCAGGTCATTTGGATCAGTACATGGAGGGAATGAAAGGTTTCAACCCAGACGTGTCAGAGAAATTTATTGATTCTTGGGATGATGGAAAGGTGTGCATTGGTGATGTTTATTTTGTAATTTCTATGGAAACCATAGTCATTATGAGGATCTATAAAATGAGGGTAAATTGGTGCCTCATAATTCAAATGGTCACTACAAGCCAAATTTGAAGCAGTTTCTCTACCCTGGTGAGAATGTCCCAAGATTGTAATCTGGTTTTAATAGTCTGGAGCGGCTTAGAGAGTGGAAGGACATTGTCATGGTTCTCATCAAGTTCATTAGGCTGGAGGGGAGATTTTAAAGGTATCATTCTCATGCCTTCCCTATGTTGAATCATTTTTGTCATGATATCACGTTCAATTTCCCGTACTAGATATTTTCCTCTTTATCTTTTTCTATGTCTAAAGTAAAAAATAAGGGCATGTCTCCCCTTTTTCAGGGGCTCATTCTCTGCCTCAATAAATTTCATTTGTCCCTTACTCCCCAAGTCGGTCCTGACCCATCCCTCACTGTTGAGTTGAATAATCCTAAGTTCACACATATCTGCCAGATAACCAAAATCCCTCCTTCCCCTGGGTCTACAAGAGTCAACCCCCTAAGAAAATCCAAATGGAATACCCTGGGTATTCAACAACCCATGGATATCCCTTTCGTGGTGTCTGAGGAATCCTCCTTCTCTTGGTCGAGTGAGTCAAGATAGTTTCCTAAAAATTCTTCTGGTATTTCCCTCACCCAGTCTATTAACCCCTCATCCCCTATTTTGGTTCCTCGTGACTTTTAAGGAGATATTTTCATTCCCGAAAAACTTACCCCTCCCACTGTAGTGAATAATTTTTCTTCTTAGGATAATTACGATCTGATTCCATTGGGAGAAAGGTGCATGAATTGTGCATTTTCTATAATAGTCAATATGTGGCTACGAAATAACTTATTTTGCAACTGCACATTGCTAGAAAAAAGATAAACAATTTAGAAGGTTTTTTTTGAGGCAAAGAAGAGGGTGAGTGACTGGACACTTGGCAAGGGAGATGAGAGTATGTGGGGTGTGGTGGATGATTTTTCCAAAATCTTAATAATTGGGAGATTATGGAGGATCAAATTAAAGAACTTAAGAACCAGATTCCAACTGAAGAGGAGAAGAATGAGATAGTCAATGCTCTAGCCAATGTCAAGTCTAACCAAACCCAACTTAACAAGAACCTCATGGACCTTTTGGCCTACAATAAGAAGATGATGGAAAAGACTTGTCTTTCCCTCAAAACTTTATAGACCTAGTTGGAAGAGAAGAAGGATAAATGCAGGAAAAGAGAGGAAAGCATGCAAATGACTCTCACAGGTGATGGGTCTTCTGAGGATGTTGCTACGGGTCATCCTCCCAAATGGGCTTCCTTCCTGGACAAGCCTAAGGAGTTGAACGAAGATTGGAAAAGGGTTCCACTACCCCCGATGCAGTGTCTGTTTGTTTCGTCCAGTGTGCTATTTTTTGCTTTTTGATTATGTTGCTAGTAGTTTTTCGTACTTTCCTTAAGTTAGATGGTTGAATTCACAACTTCTAAATTCTTTTGTGACACATTTCAAAATTGATGTTACTTTAAATGAGGTCGTATCCCACATGAATTAATTAGAACATTAAAACCATCTCTATATTAATAAATTTTATTGTTTAATTTGTAATCATCACATAGTTAAAATAATTATAATCATTTAATATCATATTTGAATTTAATCAATAATTTATTTTCATCAAATTTAGATTAATAATATCAACCTATCTAGCTTCTTGAAGAGATTAGAGATATTAATTGTAAGTATGATGACCTCCAGGATAGGGTTAATAAGCTGGCTATCCTGATTGCTAAACCTCTGAAAGAAGTTGTAATCAATGAGGCTCAGGAGGAGAATATGGAAAAAAGCCTGCTGGAGAAACTCGAGCTGAGGATCAATGCTGTGGTCAACTTCCGCCAGCGTACTACTGAAAGCCGTATCTAGAGCATTGAAGATACCCTCAGCTGAATAATGAAAAATAACTATGAGGGCATGAAAGTGACTGACAGTAATCTTAGGGCTCTTCTCTCTGTGCTGGATGGGAACTCTAACCCTATCAATGTTGATGAAGATAATACTGTTGACTCCAGCATTGCTGGCCTAGGAACTCGTACAAGGGAAAGTGCTAAAAAGGTGAAATAGGGGAGCTCCAAAGATATAAAAGACCTCAAAGAAGCCATCGATAAATATAAACATGTGATGGATGAGTCTGCTGAGATCTTGAAGCAGACCTGACTTTATTCGCAGGGGTTGTTTCTCTTTTTTTCTCCTTTCGTCTTTTGCTCAGGTGCTTTTGCTGGAGGGGTTCTTTATGTTTCCTTCTTTTCCCCTAGCTATTGCTTTTGATGTTGTCTATTTGTTTCTAGTTATGCTACATCCTGCCTATCTCTAGTCTTTTGTAAAGGGTTACTGTTCCCTTCAAAAACTAATTTACCCTTAATCAAAAAAAATAATATCAACCTATCATTATTTAATATAAGTGTACTTTAATTATAGTTAATTATATTTTCATAATTTAATAATATAATTAATTAAACATCAAATCAAGATAAAACAATAGAGAGTATACAAAACTGAAATGACATCATAAGGAAGGGTATTACAATAAGTAACTTCATTTTCTTGAAACAAGGTTTTTGTTTTCTACACTATCACTTTTAACATAACTTCAATCATGTTTTTTTGAGGTTTAACTCCACATACTTCTTGTTCCCCATGCAAAGGAGATCATTAGCTGCAAAATATTGGCAATTGAAGATGTTACACATCATTTCTTGGATTAACTACAAGCATTAACTAGTGATCTGTTTTATGTATAAATTTTTCTATTGGAATTTGAGCAAAATATGTTATTTATATTTGTTAATATTATGTTCTCTTATTAGATTCTAGACAATAACATTGTTGAATATTTTCATGCATATTCATTCAGTCCAATCTTCCTTTAAGATACAAGATATCACACCATTATATTTACATACAATTTTTTCCAAAGCTCATTTCATACAAACAAAGATAATTTAAAATATAAACTAAAAGTAAATATGTATTACAAAATTTATAGATAATATATATCTAACTAACTATTAACTTACAAATAATTTTCTATTGGTGTCACCCTTGCACCAAGTGCTAATTAATATTCTACCAATTACTTCTTGAACCTTACATAAGTACATGTGCTAGTTAATCTTAAACCAGAAAAGATTAGTTTAAAAAACATATATTTTATTAATTATAAAAAAAAAAAAACAATAAATTTAATTTAATATATTTGTATGACATGAATAGTTATGAATATGAATTTGGAGAAAATGGGCAAATGTTTGCTCTGTTCATTTAAAATTTGAGTGATTACTTTGCAGTTAATGAAAATGAAAATGATTGATGCCATCTCAATTCGTACATGGCTGAATATGCAGCGTTAAACAACTGGACTGTCAGAGTCGGGATTCTGAACATGCGGAGAGCACTGAAATAAAAGCAAACTTTTCAAAATGACTGGTCTTCCCATCTTCTAAGATCTACATGAACAAAATCATTGACTGACGCACGATTTTCCTGGATTGTTTTCAGATGACAAACTTCGTGGAATATTCTAGTATATGATATTAGGAGCATGCACTTTCTAGAGTAGACGATCCGAGATACAAATGATAAAACGGGCATACATTCGCATGATAAGGTGATTCATTTTTGAGAGGGAGGAAACAACTGTAGAGTCTGTAAGGGTTTTTCTTCCCTCCTTCCATTCACTTCAACACACACTGCTTTCATTTCCACTGCCAGTATGACTTTAGCATTAGCATTAGATGAGAGAAAGGCATTCACTTCCTGCAGATTAGTGGAGATTAAGCGTCTCTGATCACAACCAGCGTTCAATTCGAAGCCTCCCCATTTTCCTGTGAGAGCTGTCATCATCAAAACAAACGTCAGATACAGGTGTGTTTTGAAGCACACCTAATAATTAGACTTGATGGTACAGTGCACTTGTCGAACCCTTGTAGCTTGTTGATTATAGATATTATTCCTCCAATGCCTCTCTGTTTATAGTAACTCTATTGGACGCCAGATGAAACTTCTTGTGAATTGGTAATATTCCGTGTTCAGCTGGAGAATACGGTGGATCGCGCAGTGAAACTTCTTTCAGAGATAGGAAGGTAATTGCACGTCGACATCACATCGTAACTTTTCAACGTACAAACACAGTGAAATATTGAGTACCCGAATCACGGGTTGTAAAAGTTGATGAGGTACATAAAAATGTTGACAGATCAAATGAGGAGGCCAACTCAGAGCATGTATTCCGTGCCCTTCCTTGACTTTGAATATGATCAGCGTTCATGCTCAGCTATGGAGTGTGCATTCTGCAGTTGAGATGTCTTGTTTTCATCACACACAAACGCCAAGATCAACATTGGCTTCACGTGCACTTATGAGATGCATGTACACTCTAGATGAAACGGATTTGCTCAATTCGACCTGGCAACTCAAATTCTACATCATTTTCAAGTAGAATAATTTTTTTTATGTTTATCATGATTTCTGCCTTTCACTTCTTCCCTTGCCTATAGTGATAATGAGTTTTTGAACTTTTTCATGTCTTTTCATAAATAAAAAAGGCATCAATCAAAATATTGACATATTTAAGTCATCACGTTTTTAAAGGTATGAGAATAAAAATAAATTGCTTTTCCCATTCCACATTTTAGAAGAACAAAAGATATAATGTTTCTTTTCTCAAATTTCTTTTGAACTTTTCTATCTTTTGATTTCACATTCATGTTGATGCTTTGCATTTATATAACAGATTACAACTTGAGTAAATCTAAATCATAAGTCATCTATGACAAAATAACCACATGCAAGAGGATCAAATCTGTCAAATTCACCAGTGGGTAAAACTTGTCCCAAACATGCCTCTAGGAGTTTGAACATTTATGAATGTACCTTTATATCACATATCATTATCGTGACTGATGGTGTTCAACCAAATGTTAGCATAACCTTTGACTTGTTTTATTTTTCTTCAAATTTAATTTCTTAAAAATATTTTTCTTTATACCTTCCAAAGGGAAAAACATCATGTTAATCCTGGATGTACCCTAAAACCCAGAGAACAAACTATGCACGATGCAGGTACCGTCAATGGCCACCTGGGTGTGTTCAAAACTATCTAATGGCTCTAGCTTGTTTTGAACTCCTGAAACACATTCTTCATACTCCATGTCTATCGAAGTCTTTATTATACCAAGCCAAAGTCCTTGCGCCATAAACATCAACTCTGTCATAGCCATGTCCTCTTCATTTCCAAAGCTAATTTATGACACATTTGACTCTAAATTATTAACATTATGAGGGGGATTATGTAAACTTCCCTGCACCACTTGTAAAATATCTTTGTAATGCCTTAAAGTTTACAATACTTCAATAGGGTCATTATGGAAACAATCATTAAAATTAAAGAATTGCCCCTCGCCATCATGGCTGCCATCAATATTAGGATAACCAGAGCCAGTGTCATAGGCTCCCTTCCATCCTGTTTTCCCATGGTGAATGAGACATTGTAAGGAGTGACCCAATCTTTTATTCTGTGGATGTCATAGAGGGGAGTGAATTTATGTGGAATCAAATCCACACTAGGCATCATCATGTGAGTGGTGACCAATAATAGAGGCCCTTAAAATGTCAACAGTTCTTCCTTCACCATTTACAAAGTGTTGTGACAGAGGTTTACCATTGTTACTATCATAGAGATATGTAGGCTATTTTGAAATAAACCTAGGCTGAGGATTATTACGTGGACAGTGACCACCGAAAGTGGTCCCTTGCAGACTATGTAATTCAATGTCCACAACACGCATATTTTTCTCACTGTGGGAAGCATGTTGAATGTTTACTTAATTCAAAAACACATCCTTGACCTTCCAAGCCTGAAAATCCTTAGCATCCTGAAGCTCTTTGCAAACAAAAAATGAAGAAACCCACTAAGCCTGATTATTTTTGATTAAGTAAAACAGGTTTTGAAGGGTGCCTGAAACCCAGAATAGAGCAAAAAATCAGAAATAGAGACTAGACTGAAAGGACAGAGCCTAACAAACAGAACATGCCACCACAGGGCCACAGAAATAGGTTTTAAAGGGGTCCCTAAACCCTGTACACTCAGATTTTAAGGAGGATCTAAAAACCCACTTAGACAATCAACATCACAAAGCTAAAATGTACTTGAAACCTAGCAGCACAGAAACAACAGCCAGACAACAACATGGAGAAGACAGCCTCATTGTCCAGAACAAGGCCCAAGGACTACATGTTAATCCAGATCTGGGGAAGAATCTGGCTCCCCACATCAAGACAGATAGCTAGAAAGGAAAGAAAACTTTTAAGAATTTCTAGCAAAAATAGTAAGGGTTTTGACTTGGTCCCCAAAACCACAAGACTCCCTCTAGAGTCTAAACCTAAATAAATAACAATGTGAGAAAAAGAAGAGTGATGATAAACTTTAATAACCTTTATTCTTCCCACAAAAGTAACCATCCTTCTGCCCATCCAGAAATCGCCATGAGGACCCCACTCCACCTCAATAAGAGCTTCACCCATCTCCATAGGGTAAATGAAGGTCGCAAGAACACAAAGGATATGCCTGCTTCTGCATAACCCCCAGTTCTGGTAGCCAAGATAAGGAAGAAGCCCCAACCAATAGCCATCCATCTTTTCCACACGGCTAGTCTTCACCTCAACAGAAGCAACCACCACCTTAATAGGAAAGGAAGAAGAGAGGGACCAAAGAAAGTCATGCCATACCTTAACCAAAGACACCAGAAAACACTCCACCTTCATAGGAGTCCATGGGGGGAAGGGAGAAGAGACCACAATGAAAGCCCCAGAAACAAAGGCTTTAAACAGCTTGGGGAAGCTCCCCACCAACATACTCTACTCCATAAAATGAAAAAAGATAACAACCGAGCATCACCATAAAACAAGGTTAAGAGGCCTCAGAAGGAAAGCCTCAAACCTAAGAGAAATGGCCCTAATGTCCACTCTTCCAAACCACCTAGCAAAGCCCCTTCTCCCAGCAACATGGGACAAAGGAGGCATCCTGGCCAGAAAACCACAGATCCGCCCAGAGGCGGGAAAACATAGCTGGGGGTAAAAAACTCCATAGCAGCATCAAGAAGGGCCCTATCCTCCACCAGGCTAGCCTTGCTAGCCACCTTGGCAAGGAGCTCTATCTCCAAAAGTGTGTAAACAATAAACAGAGTCCACGTGTAGTCATAACTGTAAAGGCATAAACCCAAGTTCCCTACTAGAGACGTCTGCTATGAAACCCACCAAGGAACCCCATCCACAGCGGCATCTTCATCCTCCTATGCGTCCCCATCAGCATCATCATCCTCTTCTGCCGCCTCTGTGGTGCCCTCCATCCTTCCTTCTCCGTTTGAAACCCTTGTCGTGCCTCGCTTCCCGCCCATCGCCTCCATTGGATAGTCTAGACAAATTGCCTCCCTCTATTATCCCACTAATCTAGATTGTTATCCTTGTCATGCTTTGAGATTAAATTCTTACCTTCAATCAAGTTGTTGGTTCTTCTACGCCAAACAATGTTTCCTAATTTTTTAATGACCTCACCAACTCTCCCCAATGACTATTGCACTACTGATGAACCTACTCCCAAGGAATTGGGAATGTATTTCACTACTTGGCTTCTAACCTCACATATTGCCTCTATCTCTTTCTTAACTCCCATGTGAAACTTGTCCAAATTTTGTTGATAGGCTTCAATTACTTGCTCTAATTTTGAAGGAAGAACCTTTACCAATCCGTCAAAGTTGCAAATTCCCTCACTACTTTCATCTTCATATGGAATCACATCACATACCACTATTTCTACATCACATCTATCCTCTTTTTCCAAATCACTGCTCACGCTTATAGCAAGATCCTATCCTCCAAAAGAGCATCTTTCATAGTTGAATAAACAACAATAGGCATTTTTAATATCATTTTTTCAAGATGATAGAAATAATTACCTTTGTCTTAATTTCATCACAACCTTACCTGAGTTCATCCAAGGAGTCTTCACTTAATTTATCATTCTCAAACACCAATTCATCTTCCTCAATGACAACTTGCTTATGCTCCAGGTCACTGCTAGCTGCCAACTTACTAAGGAATTTGTCAATAACACAATCATCTTCATCATCTAATTGATCCAAAAAATTCTTCTAAATAGAAAATGCTTCAAATAATGACAAATATGACGTATGATGAGAAACTCCTACTTCAATTTGAATTGCTAATACATACAAGAAGGATGGAGAGCCAAAAAAAAAAACCATTATCCAGTTCCCAAACATCAGCTTTTTCCATCTCTGCTCTTCACCTCTAACCATGCTCTTATTTCCCTCTTTTCTTTGTCCTTGTTCAAAAAAAGCATTTTTTAGTTGGTGTTTCTTGTGTATATCTTAAGTCATCGTTGGTTTAATCAGGATAATGACATGGCAGTTGGAAATGGTATTAATTTGGCTTGTTATGAATATTGTATGGTATTTTTAGATGTCATGGAAAGTTCTACCTAAGCACTTCACTCATTCTATACTCCAAGGTTATCAAGTGACACATACTTATTCTTTTTATAAGTTAGGTAGCATAAATAGTTTTATATTTAAAGTGCTAACCACAACACTAGCCAAAACTTTGAGTTGGGTTAATGATGGACAGTGAAATGAGATAAAATATGACATGATTTTCAAAGTCATTTTCAAGAATGCTTGGGGCTCGGTTACTATTTATAAACAACACATCTTGCACTACAAATCCTAACATGATCCACTGCTATGGTGATCTTTCAAATGCACAAAGATCATACATGTAGCCTGGATTTGACTTGGTTTTCAATTATGTTGCTTGTTGAAGGATGACAAGTTTGTTTGTGGGCTTATCATGAGTTGGTCAAAGCGTTTGGAAAATATTTTAGGAGAAGTTTCTTTAACTACCATGAACGGTAACTCAACAAATTTTCTTACTTTCTTTCAAGGTAAAAACAAAAGTCAAAATCTATTTGTGAAAAAGAAATTTGCAGAATTATTTTATATAGTTTATTTATTCTCTGAAAATGATAGCCATGGCATTCATTCTTGAAGATTATGTATATTTGTACCTTTGGTGTGAAGTCCTATCACATGGGTTTAGTTATTGTTGGAGGTATTGCTTGATATATTTCACTAGGGTTTCAAATAATTTATGTTGATGCTATCCTTGTTAAGATGAGATAATATTTCTTTAAGATGCTTGAAATAGTTATTTCCGTTGATATCATTTTATGTTTATTTTAACAATGGTTTTGTTTGAAAAAACCCTAGTAGGGTTTTGGGACCCTATTCGAGGGTCACCATAGAGGAATTAGTTGACCTCACAAACATGTATTTATCTGCACATTATCTTTTACAAAATCCTAACCAGTTTTTAGTAGCCTAACTCTAGGGTTACTAGTGAAGATTTTTGTTGATATTATGATAGTTATTTGATATATACAGGTTTATACAATTATTATATTTATATATGTATTCAATTTGTGAGCGGTTGGATATATATATATACATATATGTAAACTTGGAATATGAAGGAGATAACAGTTATCTTGAGAAGAGAGTGACTTATACACAAAGACATTGAGCATATAGTGAGATAATTTTTTGGTGTTTTAAAGAGATGATTTGAAAAAGATATTTCATGTACTGTGCTAACAGTACTTTGTAATTGGAAACATTGCATATCATTTTATAACATCCAACAACTAGTAATTATATAATTGCAAGTCTATAATGCAATTGTAAATTATTATTATCCTTTGTTATAAACACATTTGAACTATTGAGATATAGGAGTTGGTGCTTCTAAACAAGGGTTGGTGCTCCTTGAATTTGTTGCTTCTAAATATTGATATATTGAGTTGGTATTCTTTGGATTAATATGATGCATAGGTTTGGAGTGGTTTTTCTACCCCAGGAGTATTTTCCACATAGAAAATATTTGTGTCATGTGATTATTGATCTTGTCTCATTTGTTATCACTGCATTTTTGTTGTGGTTTATAACTCAACATATATGAATCTTGTTTCGTCTCATTTTATGTTAGTGTATGCTCTGATACATTTATTTTTACTATATTTTGCGTCTCAAATTCACAATTTTCAAAATCTTCATATCTTGTGAAGTTTTTATTCAAAACAACAAAGTAAAACTGAATGATCATTCATTGTATGTTGAATGATTATAAACTTACTTTGATATAGTTGTATCATAATTATCTATTCTCATTGGAAGATCGTGTATCTATCATAGTGTTTTATAAACATTATTTGGTAATTTGTTTCAACCATGTTATTGGAGGGTGGTATACTTGTTTAATATTGTCTCACTCTGATTCAACCCCCCCCCNCACCCCCCCCCCCCCCCCTTAGAGCAAATCTACTTCTAACATCTCTAATACCAATTGTGAACTCAAAATAGAAACAAAGAAGACAAAACATAATAAACACAATATTTATAGTGTTTCTATAATTTCCTACATTCACTCTCAAGTAGGGAATTCTTATATTAATCCAATCTATAATAAATCTCATACATAGACTGTACACATTCATTTATACAAAGCTCTTCGAATCTGAAGAGATGGGAGAAAATGAACTATCATGTGACCATTGGGCGTTACATACCAAAACTCCTTGTCAATTTACAATGAATATTATGTAAATTTTGTGTTCTTATCTTGCAAGAGTGTAGGGGTGTGTGCACCAAGTTGTGGACCAAAATGGGGGGTATAAGTGGACACATTTTTTCTGAAATTAGGTAAACCTGAACTTGGAATAGGAGTTTGAGGGTCATGCACTCAAAATAACAAGATGTGTAAAAAATAAAAATTGTAGTACTCTAAATCTAGTTTCTAGGAAACTAAGTTTTTTCAAAACCTGATAAGATTAAGAGGGTCAAACCTTGCACGCAAGAAAACATGTTCCTAATTTTTTTGGAAAAAACATAACATAGTTGTTTCCATGCGCAGTACAAAAGGTATAGTTATATTCAATATTTTTTAAATCCCTTTGGTAGGATGATAGGTAAGAGTGAGATCTAGAAGTTGTGTAACTTTTGTAATTTTATGATGAGTATTTTTTTTCTGTGATTTTTTGAAGTGGTCGCATCTTGAAAATTTGGTCCCTATTCGTGTGCTGGGCATAATCGAAAATGAAAACTTTTTTTCAAAACTGTATAGAATCAAGTGTAGAAAAATAATATGTAATTTATTTGTAATTTGATTAAGTATTTCAAAGTTTATTAAAAAATGGTAGATATATGTTTGTGAGTAAAATCAAGACACTGGTAAAGAAAATTAAAGTTTACTATGCTAATGTTGTTTAAAAATAGAAAAAATTATATGGTTAGAAAGATAAGAAGATGGATGAGATTATGGTGAAAATTATAAAGCTACCCAGTTGAAAATTGTAAACTTGATGAAGATAAAGTCAAGATATTATCTTACAAGATAAAAAAACATCTAAAAGAACAAAAATGGAGGGAAAATGAGCCTCCAAGTCTTTGGGTCATTTTTCAAGCCTCTTCCCGAGCCATAACCCAATCAGGCTTCTAAATTTCAAATAACCCGATCAGGTTCTGAAAAGAAAAAAGTACTTCAATACTCGATTGGGTTTTGAAGAAGTAAAAACTATTCATTTTATTCTCCATAACTAGAGAGAGAGGGAGAGTCTCTCTCTCTCTCTCTCTCTCTCTCTCTCTCTCTCTCTCTCTCTCTNAGTGTCTCTCTCTCTCTCTCTCTCTCTCTCTCTCTCTCTCTCTCTCTCTCTCTCTCTCTCTCCTCTACTCTCTTTCTCTCTCTCAATCCTCCTTTGTTCTTAGTTTTTTAGAACCCAATCGGGTTCTGAGTAACTAGGAGCATGGAGTCATTATGCTCTCTCTCTCTCTCTCTCTCTCTCTCCTCCTTTGTTCTTAATTTTTCAGAACCCGATCAGGTTTTGAGAAACTAGGAGCATGGAGTCATTATGTTCTCATAACCTGATCGGGTTCTGAGTAATTAGGAACACAGAGCCATTATGTTCTCATAACCCGATTGGGTTCTGTGGAAGTAGGAGCTTTGTTTGGTTCAACGGTCTTAAACACAGTCATTGCAAGTTGTTTAGAGGTCCCACAACTATTTTTCTATTGTTTTACACCAGGAACAGACATGTTTGTGCACTTTTTTTGCATGTTTTTCTTTGCAATGGTTGAAAATTGTGTTTTTAATATTATTTTATCATTGTAAGTTCTCATTTCAAGAAAATGGTTAATTTGTTCTTATTTTTTTTGTATTTTATGTTCACATGTTATTCTATGTTCATGATATTATTCGTAGGGTCCATTCAATATGAACAATGGGAAAGAACAAAAGAGGAATAATTGAACAACGAGAGAGAGAAAATGAAATACAAAGGTAGCGC
Organism: Thuja plicata; assembly: GCA_018584345.1. Lineage (NCBI taxonomy): Eukaryota > Viridiplantae > Streptophyta > Pinopsida > Cupressales > Cupressaceae > Thuja > Thuja plicata. The sequence continues at coordinate 186,090 of MU224838.1, read as the reverse complement.
ATGAGGAGAATACGGCAAGGTAAATCATCAAATGCAAGCAACGTAAGTAATGAAAATGTTAATGTTAATGTTAATGTGACAAATGCACCATTTCAATTCGATGTCATTAATGAATAAAATGCACATAATGAAAATGAAAATCATCAACATACACCAATTGAATTGATGGGGATAAATGCACCTAATTCATCTAATGAAAATGTAGAGCATGGAACTGTGTTAACACCTCCTAGAATAATTCGTAGAAAACCAAAGTTACTAATTGACATTGATGAAAATATTTTGAGGCGAATGTATGATAAAATTTTGGAAAGAAATTGTAGAAGAATTGTTAAAAATATTTGCAATAATTATTTTGAAAAATTAAATCAAAGTGGAAGATGTCAAGTAGTTTTTGAAATGATTAAGAATCTGAAATTTAGAGAGACAGTGACAATTGTGGGGTTGAGAACATCTGAAAATAGTACTGAGAGAACCATTGTGAGGAATATATTCAATGCATACCAAGCCATTAGTTCAAAATCACACAGTAAATATGCTAATGTTGCTCGACGTGTCCTCACATCAACTATAATGGGAAAGGAAATGAAAAAATCTCATATAGTAAGAAAAATAAGTAAGTCATTAAGGATAGGTAGATCAACATTACAAAGAGCCTTACAAAGGTGAGACAAAATTGAGGATCCAAACACTAATTCTCTTTAGTCATTCTTGGGTAGACTCCCACGCAAGGACAAGGTTGTCGTTGATGCATTAAGATCATTAATTGAAAAGTTTTGGCATGACAACACAAGGGTTTCACCCAACCAAAGAAACATTGTTAGGAGGAGAATCAGATCTAAAAATTGTAAGCGACATCCAAAACACTTTTTGGATATGACACAAACACGATTTTATGAAAGATTCCTCCAAAGGTTTCCTCAAATTAAAATTAGTCAAATATTTTTTAAAATGACAAAACCCTTTTACGTCAAGATTAATCATCCACGCACTACATGTTGTTGCACGATACATATTGAATTTTCCATGCATTATGATATATATCATCATGTTTGTTGTACTTTGCACACTAACACTATTTTGCAGGAATGTGGTCTTCAAGCACCTCCTACGTCATCAAGAGATTTTATGTCAAG
>MU224838.1:165056-181270 GCA_018584345.1 Thuja plicata | reverse complement strand
ATGTTCATAATACATTTCAACAAATATACTTAAATTGGACTTAATTACCTTTTTTTGTTTCAATGTCCCTGATGATTTCTTCCTCTTTCCTAATGACCTCAAGCTTGGTGGGGTAGGCTAACAAAAAAAAATTGAAGAGAAATAATATGATACCGCATGCGTTCAATTAAAACTATAAACAAGAGGTGTGCAAAAAATGATACCACATAGCTCTCTAAGCCAAAGTCAATAGCAGAAAGGGTGAAATCCTCAATCTCAGAAAATTGAGCCGCTGACAAGCCCTATAAAACACCAAATAAATATATAAGCAATAGTTTACAATGAAGATTATGATTCACTTGAATTCCACAAATGATCTATTATCACGAGTTTATATCCAAATTTTACAAACCATTATTACAATATAAAATTTTAAACTCTTCTTTCACACACAAGACTATTCTTTAACAAATTTGTAGGCGTGGTTAGAGAAGGACGGTGGATTTATTTGAGGATGAAGGGGTTTTGTGATGGATTCTACATGTGGGGGTCTATAGTGAAGTGTGTATGCAGTTGGTTTGGCCTGGAGTGGATTGAAGAGGTCCTTTTGATCAGACCCTAGGTGTGTGATCCTAGAAGTGAGGGTTTAGTGGCTAAGGCCATAGATAAAGGATAGAACCTTGGAGATTTGAAAATATGTTGTTTCCTAACTCATAGAAGGACTATTTTAGCCTTTGAAGTCATGAGAGTAAGTGGAGTTAGGGGTTTCTTTGTAAATGAGGAGAATTAGACTTAGTTTGGAGGTTACATGAGTATTGGATCTTGGGTATGGTACAAAGGAGTATATACTAAATCTTGGGTAGAGTTTAAAGATCCCAAAAGGGTATTTGAATCATGTTTTAGTTTCCTTATTTATTTTGGGAATGTTGGAGAAAAGGACAAAATAGTGGCTGGTGTGTGCTACTAGCTTTAAAGGTTGAATGTGAGAGTTGGGTAAGGGATTGGTTACCCAGACTTAATGGGTTGATGGAACATGGTAGATAGGCCATAAGGAGATCATTTATGGATTTGAAATGAAGGTTGAAGTCATGAGTGAAGATATTGTGTTTGGGAAGCACTACGAGCACTTGGGGTAGCCTAGAAGGTGAGTCCTTGAGGGGGCTTTGGAAGTGAGAAGTTGTTACAAATAGGAGATGGATTGTTGTCAAACATGATCAATGAGGTCACCAACCACAACCTCTACATCATATATGTTGGGAGTCTTCAGAAGGCCATGTAGGTGTATTGAAGGATTAAGGATAATCAAAATCAATGAACAATCAGAGATTGTATTCATGATTTTGAACAAGAATAAGAGTAAAAGAATGATGGTTGGATGTTCCAAATGATGTTCAAGGTTGATTCAAAAGCCAATAAGTGATTTTTTGGGGTATGAGTCTATGTATTAGTTCATCATTGGTTGAATTGAGTCCAAGGATGGAGGGCAGGAGTTCAAATCAGTTTGAGTCATGATGGCTAGACAAGGAAGTGAATTCCTTGAGTTGAATTACATTAGAAAAAATTCTTTGACCATAAAGAAACAGAAAAAAAAACATACACTAAGTTACCACCATACAAATTATTAAGATATGATATTTTCAAAATAACATAGTATTCTATTTTAGGAATATTTATAAAACATTACCTCAGGTGTTTGAGCTACCCATCTACGTGTACTATAATGAGCACTCCTTGGTGTGCTTGTACCACCAGCTGCACCCTGCAATGCATACTATTCATGTATCAATTTAGAATCTTCTATACATAAAATTTTATTTACTTTTAACAGATTTAGGTAATTAATTAAAATTACATGTCGAAACACAAATTTAAACAAAACTGTGTCGGCTCTGAACAATAGATCATCTGTGAGGGCCACATCCTCAGTAGTGGACGCCTAACATCTTTTTCCACAATGCACACATGAATGGGATGTCAAACCATCTGTAGTTTCCTGGCTATCTACCCCATCACCTATACCATTACAACTGATGTAGATATGCTCAATGGGCTGGGCTGACCCTGGAAATATATCTGATGATAATGGAGCTCGCATGGGATGAGATAATCCTAATGGTGCATCTTATGGTGATGGAGCTGGTGCATGATGGGATGATCCTAATGGCGCATCTGATGAAGATGGAGGTGGCACTGGTCCATCCTCTCCAACTAACTGAGTGTCATACTGGATAATGACATCAGTCAATGATGCAGCTACATGAAGAGTCTATATATCCACAGACTCCTTCACCACTACTGGGACCACAACATGAATGAGGGGTTTTCTTTTAGTACGCCTCCTCTCTTGTGGTCAGGTAATCCTATGTACCCCAGGTCTATCCTACGCAGAGCCTCTCCCTCTACCCTGGAACTCATGAAAGTCAAAGTTATTCATCTTCTCACCAATGATAAACTCATAGTATACCTTCCTCAAAAAATATAAAGGAACCTCATTATTATTACAAGGTGGTTGGTCAAATACCATGTACCACCTATCCCAAAAAGCTGATTTCATCCCCCTATGAACACACCAATGTCTAGGAAATTGTTTTGTATTAACTTCTAGGGAATTGGTAGTATTAGGATCGGTGAAAAGGGAACATATGTCACATTTTTCTGGGTGGTCCTACAATAGTGTGTCCCACTTTTTTGAACATCCTAATTTTTGCTGAAATTGCAGATTTTTAAGAAGATATGATGATTTAAGCCTTGAGAGATCCCATTTGAAGGAGTAAATTGAAATTGGCTAGATAAAATCCTCTTGGATCAAAATCCCTTTGGTATAATCCCTCTACTCCTCACTCACACCTATAATTGAGTCTCATTTGCACCCATCAAAATTCTGACAAAAAATCACTTTGACATTAAATTTTTGTGGGATCAAATAAATTCATTTGAAAAACCCAAATATAGGATGATAGTACTCAGATAAATCTTTCCAATGATTATGAGTTATATATATATATATTAAATTTATTAAGACATTTCTTTTTAAGTTTTACTAAACGTAGGTTGTTTGACCATTTAGCGGCTTCTATGTTCGACACTTCTGGAAAAATAGTAAATTAGGGAAAAAAATTATGAAAAATATCTAGGAAATAGGTATTTATCTTACCTTTCTATCAAAAAAATAATAAATGAATTTTGATATATAGAGAGAGAATTAGAGCGATCCAAGTGAGCCTATGTCCAAATTATAATGAATGTCACTTCATAAATCAATAAACTATTAAATATTTGACCAAATTGAATGAAACCAAATGGATTATCTAGATATTGGTGTTACAAACCTAAATTCAAAATAATTGTGTTCTTATCTTTTTTATAAAAAAATTTATGTTGATCAAAGTGAGTGTCACTCCTAAAAAATGCTGATTTTTCACAAAAACAATTTTTGAAGGAGAAGGAAAAATGGATTAAAATAAATTCCAAATTATATATATATATATATATATATATATATATATATATATATATATATATANAAAATATATATATATATATATATATATATATATATATATATATATATATATATAAACAAAATGCTAAAAGTCACTAGCCATCATCTTCAAATTCTTAATGGTTTTACGACAATAGATGTTTGAAAGTGAAGTTTTTTTTCAGAATGATTATTTCATTGTCAAAGTTGGCCAAAAAGTGGGACACAGTTTTGTGGGATCACCCTTCTATGCCTTTTCTTTTCACATTCTCATAGGATAAACCATCAACATAAAAGGTACGACACCTATCCCTCCATGAACCCCATTTTGTCACCTCTTGAGACACCTCATTTGCACTATTGGACAATGTAGTGGTGAGGGTAGAGTGATGTTGAAGACCAGAAGGCTTCAACCTATTGACCAATATATTAATTTGTGCACTATTTTGGTTAAGGCATTGTACAAGGTCTTCTTTCGATGCATCTACATGACCTAACAACACATGTGGAGGGCGTACGGGTGTCGATGGTTGTGGAGGAGGAGAATTTTGAGGAGGGTTTACAGGTGGAGATTGTGGTTGAGTGTTTATGGGTGGCAAGGGTTGTTGAGGGTTTATAGGTGGTGATGATGGTGCTTCTACGGGGGGTGTTTTTCATTTCATTTTCGTCTTTTTGGGTTGTTTGATGAATCTGGAATGAAATTAATAAAAGAAAATAAAAAATTAATAAAATAACCTAATTTGATTACAGTTGCAAAAAAAACAAAAAACAAAGAAACTTACCTTTGTTACGGGGTACCATTGGTTGAAAATCTCAATTAAATCATGTTTTTTTCAAAGCACGATTAGGTTTTTCTACTGTTTACCCTCCTCCACACTTCTGCTCTGTAGTTTAGGTGTTAAAAAATGGTCTAAGCCATGGGCTGTTCTATTTTTGATATGTTTCTCATAACCTGACTGGGTTATGAGAAATATATCATAACCCGATCGGGTTATGAGAAATATCTCATAACCTAATCGGGTTATTAGAAACTCAATGAGTCTCATAACCCGATCGAGTTATGAGAAATTCCTCATAACCTGATCGGGTTTTGAGGCGCACACAATTTTTTATAATATATTCTAGGCTTGGTTTACCAAGCCTAGAATGATTTCAAATTTTCAATAAACTCATTGGGTTATTGAAAATTTGAAATTTTTTTAAAGGTGTGTCCACTTTTTTGGTCCATAACTTGGTGCACACACTCGTAGATAAATAAACGATAAAAAATAATATCATGTAGCTTTTTAGCTATTAGATTTGAGGGCTTTTCTATTTATTTATAAATAAATCTTGTAATTTCCTTTTTTAATATAAAGGTCATCATAGTTTTGAGTTTTTAATTCTAATCCATCTATGCTGGGTCAAACTGCATTGTTCCATGTTATGTTTATGAATCTTTGTTTGATCTTGGTATTAGAATACAACGGGCTAAAAGTGTAGACATATGAAGATGAAAGATATGCCCAAAAGGAAATCACATTCAAATGATGTTCGTAATTTGGCTAATAAACTTGATACTAAATATTGTGTTGCAGAGATTTTTGATGCCCCTACTGATCAAGAAATAGAAGGTGAAGGAGTTATTTGTCTTGAGGAAGAATTGCTTTCAGCCCTAGAGGTAATGAAGAAACTTAGAAAGGAAAATCAGGATCTCAAGGTAAGTTTTCAAGAAACTATTAATGTGAATAAAGTTGTAATACAAAATTATGATGAGGCTAAAAAGATTGTTGAATTCCTAAAATTTCAAATGGTTGATAAGAAAGGACTGAAGAGGAATTGGAACTAAGGTTAAAAGAAAAGAATGAATTGTGTAGTAAACTAGAACATGAAGCTATTTCTTTGAAAAGTAATCTCAATAATGACTCTTTGTTAGAAGAACACACTTTAAGAGATAATATCATCATAAGTTAGAAATTTGAAATTAAAGAGCACAAAAGGATAGTAGATTTGTTAAGGTCTGATTTGGAGGTTAAAAATATTGAATTCTTAAAACTTGAAGGTGAAGTATTTGCATTAAAGAAAGAACTTGAACATGTCAAGAATCAGTCAAAAAATAATCAGAGATATGATCAGAATACTAATATGCTAAATGAGATTTTAGACAGGCAAATGCATTCTAAGGATGCTATCAGATTGGGATACAAGGTTGGACAAAGCTCTTTAGATAGTTCTAAACATAATACAGTGTTTGCTACTCCAGAAGGAAAGGAATTTGTATTCAAGAAAACATGTAGAAAGAAGATTGATTTGGGTTTCATAATGTTGTACCTAAGGAGAAGATGAAATTAGATTATAATAAAAGTAAAAGAAGTGTTTTCAAATCCTCACATCCTTGGTACAATCAGAAAGTCAGGTATAATCATTATTTTCAAGGTTACTGTTATGGTTGTAATACATATGGTCATAAAGTTCCAATTTGTAGAAATAAAAGAAATTATCTCATGAATCAACAATGTTACATGTATTAGGATTTTTGTCACAAGGTTGCAAGATGTAGATGGCTAGAAAAATCGGATGTGTTCTTGAAAACTAAGGTTATTAAGTATTTTAAATGTAACCTGCCTGGACATTTAGCAAGATTTTGCAGGAATTTTTTATCTAAGGAAGACAAGAAGAAAGGGTCTATTAAGCTTTGGAAAAGAAAACGTAACCAAGCAAAAGAAAAATCTCTATGTGCACTTCTTGCACATATTATCGAAGCCAGATCATGATAAGTGGTAAGAACTCATGGGGGAGTCTAATATGGTAACAGATCTCATACCCTTGTAAAGAAAAGAAGAAGAAAAGGAAAGTAGTTCTGCTCTACTTTGATTAAAACAATCAAATGTGATAGTCTTCATACAGGTCTCATGATGATCAAACAAGATGTGACAGAAAATATAAAGTTTGGTAATATCTCTTTAGAAAGATTAATAGTTTGATGGCTTAACTCATAGAGATGGTTAATTGCATATGAAATTGATTGATTTAAGTTATTGAGGACAATTTTTTATGAGAAGATTAAGTGCAAACTTAATTCTTCACTTGGTTGCCTGTTAGTAATGTTGTCTCTGAACAGTTGTAAATTGATGGCGGGTTAAATAAGTTGTCAAATTTAAGTCAGATTATATCTTTTATTTCTCTTGCATACTCTTTAATGAAATATGTAGCAGAACTTTGGAAAGAATTGATGGATCAACACATATGACATAAAACAACTCAAAATTTATAATAGGGTGTTGAGGTTTAACTAGCTATATGTTTATGTTTACAAATAAAAAATAACAAATGATGCCACAACGTATAAAAATTTAGATAATTGAAATGGTTTGATGTTTGAATTCATCTTATTGATAAATGTTAATGCTATTATAGCTAATGTTTTTTTCATCATAGAGTTTTACAATAAAAAAATGGTATTAGGTCTTATTTTATGGCATAGGATTTGATAATTAGTCTTGGTTCACCCTAAACCTGATTGCATGAGAAATCGCCAAGCATACAAATAATGTTCTCTCATGAATGAATGTGATCAGTATAAATAGTGACACTGGAAATCATCTATGAAAGATGATTGTGACCCAAAATGTGAAGACGGTGTCTATCATTATATGGATAAAACATTGTTACTTTGGGCATGGAAACCTAATGTTTTGCAGGTGAGTACTTCATGAATTGATATTTGGACCATAGCATTGAGATGAATGGCTTTATTTTGGTGACAGTAATTATGTTACCAAAAGAGATGAATATAAATTTGACACAAGCAACAAAGATCATATATTAATTGATCATGTTTAATGATGATAGGTCTAATAATTGTGAATGATTGGTATTGAGATTAACCAGACTTTGAGGTCTAAGTCTTTATATAAAACATTGTATTGTGAGCATGATCTTGAACCTCGTGAGTAAAACAATGTCTAGATGTAAGTTATTGATTTTAGAATTGTTATGACCTGATTATGATGTTGTTTTGATATGAGGAAGAATCTTAATGGTGGGCTGAAAAATTTGTTTAAGCTGATGAACATGATATGAACATTGAAGACATAATTTTTTGAATGCCCTAGAGAGTGATGCCCATTATGTGATCATTTCTTGAGTAGCATGCCTCACTGGATTGTGATTTTAAAAAATAGAGTTATTGAACCATGGAAGAGTGGAAAAATGTTATACTAATGTGTTGTCTGTATAAATAGGTTTGAGAAGAAAAAACAAGATCAAATGGTGGATGGTATTGTGGTATTAGAAAAAGACCATATATGTGTTTGAACATAATGAAAGTTTTTTTTAAAGAAAAAGACATTGTCAAAAGTATTTCCAAGAAGAAAAGTGATCAAATACTTATACTATTTGATCTTTCATGGTATCTTCACAATGAAGTCAGCTTGAGTTCTAAAAAGTGATACAAAAATGATCATTTTGGTGATATATGAAAATGATTAAATTTGTATTCTAGCTTGAGATGGATTTGCAAGTAATATGTCATGATTGCTAGTGCAACAATAAGAACATATTTGTGGTTATTTGTCTTGATATTTTGATCAGCATCAAGTATGATATGAGACAATAACATGATTTGGTGAATATCAGAACATAGTGTGCAAGAATGACCAAAGACATTTTATAAGGCATATTTTCATGTGATTATCCTTGTTAAAAATTCAATACTTCTGTCTAAAAAAAAACTAAAAATTATTCTTGTATAGTATTAAGGTCTTTCAATTTGGACATTAAAGAAGTAATGAGATTGGGTTGGTTGTATAGTTGAAAGAAGAAGCACTAGTGGTGTTGTTTTATTTTTGTTGCCCGTCTTGTTGCATGACATAGAAACGAATAAGAATTTGTGGCCTTATTCATCTCCTTTCTATTGTATACAATTGATTTGGATGTCATATCAGTTGGCAGCTATGGGTACTCAGGTTCCTAAACCAATTTTAATTTATTGTGATAATACTAGTGTCATTAAAATTTCCAAAAATCCAGTAATGCATTCTCACACCAAACACATTTCTATTAAGTTTTACATTGTTTATATGTCGACTACGACTCAAGTGGCCAATATTTTTAACAAAACATTGCCTAAACAAACCTTTGAATGCCTCCACGAATGATTGGGAGTTATCTCTCAATCTCTTCTTGCTTAAAATTGTGCATATCTTATAGGGGAACTCTGCTCTCCAACAACAAATTTTTGATGCTTTAATGATTTTGTTGCTACCTGTTCTATTTGACAACATTGTTTCTTGGGTAAATTTTGTGCCCCTCAGTCCTTGTGACAAAAGGGGGAATACTCGCATCATTGACAAACAATTTGCAAATTTATAGATGGATTTCTCATATTTACTTTTGGCACTTTTTAAAGATGGATTTGCAATCAGGATTGATATCAACTAAATGTTGTGTGATTTGAGAATTTGCATCATTGATTCCTTAACACTCTTAACAAGTTTGAAGGTTACCAGATTTATTATAGGTTTCATAACATTGTTCTATTTACTATGCTACATGGTTGACAATTTGGTACTTTGGTCAATGATAGTATGTTTTTTTTGTCATCGAAGAAAATGGGGAGTTTTTTTTTTTCCTTTTTGATTTATCCTTGTTGACAATAATCATTGCTTAGTTTGTCTCTCTTGTGTATATATTAATTCATCATTGATTTCATTGGGATAATGACATGGTAGTTGGCAATAGTAGTAATTTTTCCTGTTATGAATATTGTATTGTATTTTTGGTTGTCATGGAAAGTGCTACCTAACCACTTCACTCATTTTATACTCCAAGGTTATTAGATGACACATACTTATTCTTTTAATAATTTAGGCGGCATAAATAGCGTTATATTTGAACCGCTAACCACAACACTAGCCAAAACTTTGAGTTGGGTTAGTAATGGGCTTAAAATGAGATAAAATGTGACATATGTTTTTTCAAGTCATTTTGGAGTATGCGTAGGTTCGGTTAGTATTTCTTAAAAAAAAAATATCGCACTGTAAACCCTAACATGAGCTGCCCCTATGGTGATCTTTCAAGTGCACATAGATCATGTGTAGCCAGGATTTTGACTTGGATTTCAGTTATGTTGGTTGCAGCTTTTGGAAAATATTTGAGGAGAAGTTTATTTAATGTCCATGAACGGTAACTCTGTGACTTTTCTTACTTTATTTTAAGGTAAAAAAAAAGTCGATTCTATTTCTGAAAAAGGAATTTACAGAATGATTTTATATAGTTTGTTTATTCTGTGAAAATGATACCCATAGCAATCATTCTTGAAGAATATTTAGATTTTTTTCTTTGGTGTAAAGTCCTATCACATAACTTTGGTTATTGTTGGAGATATTGGTTTATATATTTCACTAGGGTTTCTAAGAATTTTTTTTGAAGCTATCCTTGTTAAGATGAGATAATATTTCTGTAAGATGCGTGTAATAGTTATTTCTGTTGACTTTAGTTTATGTCTATTGTAACAATGGTTTTGTTTGATAAACCCTAGTAGGGTTTTGGGACCCTCTTCAAGGGTCACCATGGAACATTGAGTTGATCTCACAAACATGTATTTATCTACAAATTATTTTTGACAAAACCCTAACTAGGTTTCAGTACCCTAACTCAAGGGTTACTTGTGAATATTTTTGTTGTTATTTAGACAGTTATTTGATACATACAGGTTTATACAACTATTATATTTATATATGTATTCAATTCATGGATAGGTTGGATATATATGCCAATATATGCAAACTTTGAATATGAAGGAGATAGCAGTTATCTTGAGAAGAGAGAGACTTAAACATAGAGACATTGAATATATAGTGAGATAAATTTTTTTGTTGTAAAAGGGTGTTGTAAAGAGCTGATTTTAAAAAAGATATTCCATGTACTATGATAACATTACTTTATAATTGGAAACATTGCATATCATTCTGTAATATCCAATAGCTAGTAATTTTATAATTGCAAGTCTATATTGCAATTGTAAATTATTATTAGCTTTTGTTATAAACACGTTTGAAGTATTGAGATAGAGGAGTTGGTGCTCCTCAAATTTGGTGCTTCTAAATAGGTGTTGGCTCTCCTTGAGGTTGTTGATTATAAATAATGATGTATTGAGTTGGTGCTCTTTGGATTAATATGATAGATAGGTTTGGAGTGGTTTTTCTACCCCAGGAGGGTTTTCCACTTAGCAAATATTTGGGTCATGTGATTATTGATCATGTCTCATTTGTCACATTTGTTATCACTACATTTTTGTTGTAGTCTATAACTCAGCACATCTTAATCTTGTTTCGCCTCATTTTATGTTAGTGTGTGCTCTGATACATTTATTTTTACTACATTTTGTGTCTCAGATTCATAAGTTTCAAAATCTACATATCTTGTGAAGTTTTTAATCAAAACAACAAAGTAAAAATGAACGATCATTCATTCTATGTTGAATGTTTATAAAATTGCTTTAATATAGTTCTATCATAAATTTTTCTTCTCATTGGATGATCTTATATTTGTCATAGTGTGATGTAAACATTATTTGTTATTTGCTTTCAATCATTTTATTGGAGGGTGTCCTGTGTTTTCATATATTATACTTGTTTAATTTTGTCTCACTCTGATTCACCCCCTAGATTCAATCCACTTCCAACATCTCTAATACCAATTGTAAATTTAAAATAGAAATAAACAAGACAAAACATAATAAACCCATTATTTAGAGTTCTATGTGGTAAATTTGGCCTTGTTAACTCACCGTACACTTCAACATAGTCCTTCTTCACCAGATACACACAAGGCTGAATATGAGGTTATTCATCCTGCTTGCCTGCATGATTTGACCTGTTTCCTTTTATCTAGATGGGGTTTTCAAAATAGCTCTCAGAATGAGAGTCTCACAACCATAGACCAATCTAGGAACGAAGGATTTTTGTTCATGAATGAAATGCAATGCAAAGTTATTCTAAGAATTGAAAGATGTAAGATTAATCTAAGACATGATTTCAATGCAATTATTCTAGAAATTGAAAGTAATCTATTGCAAAATGAAATTATTCTATATGAGATTATCAACTAAGAATGTGGCAATAATTCAGTATTCTAACAATGCATGAAAGTGAGTGGGGGTTTGAATGAGAGAATTAGAGTTCTTTTATAGACTTAGAGGTGATTAGAATAGAAACTTTCCTCTTTGAAATAAAACAGATAGAAAAACCAGTTTAGAATAGAAAGCTTTATTTAAAAGAATACAATAAATTGTTTTCTCTTTGCTTTAACTGTTTTCTTTCTTTGATTTAACTCTGTTTTATTTGAGTTTAATTGTTTTCTTTCTCTTTAAAGCATAATTAAAGAGAAGTTTCCAATTCTAAACTAAAGAGAAGATTTTGTTGACGATATTTAATTAATTAAATAAATATGACCTCATAATTGCTTTTTCTCAATTATCTGAATATTTAAATTCAATTATTGAAAATGAGGATATTTATTTAATAATTAAATATCATTTAATTCTCTTTTTATCTGTCTTAGCTAAAGAGGGTGAATTTAATTTAATTAAAGTGCTAGGAATTTATTAATTAAATTAATTCGATCATAAGGTTTGTTTAGCCAATAGATATTTATGAATTAAATATGATGTATGATTAATGTAGATTTAGGATTTTCTACATTTGACACTTAGGTTGAGTAGAGTTAGTTAAAACTCAGAATTGCCTAGTACAATAGGACTTTGATGATTTAGAAGATTGATAAATGCAACAAAATTGGTTAGGGTTGCAAGATGCCAATTTTGGGGTGTTACATTTTGCCCCTCTTTGAATTGATGTGCGAGTAACGCATTGATTCAAAGAATAGTCTAACGCTTGAAGCACAGAAGAATAGATTTGAAAATTGATAATGCAAAGATTTCAGAGCCATCTCCAGAATAGAGCTTGACTCTCCGAAGTCTAGGTTAGGTTGCCAAGACATCAGTCAAATAGAGTTTTTGAGGGTCATCTTCAGAACGAAGCTTGATCCTCGGGGATCCGGGTTAGAATACCCTGATACCTAATAGATTTGATATCTTTCACAAAGCTATCCTCAGAATGAGGCTTAACCTTCAAGAGTCAGGGTTAGATTTCCCCGATACCTATCCAACAAGATAATTAATAGAGTTTTTAGGACTATCTCCAGAATAAAGCTTAGTCCCCCAATATCTAGGTTAGATTGTCAAGACATTGGTTAGATTGACATCTTTCACAAGGTTATCCCCAGAACGAGCCTTAACCTTCAGGAGTCAGGGTTAGATTGCCTTGATACCTGTCTCAAAAGATAGTAAATAGAGATTTAGAATTATCTCCAGAGCAGAGCTTGATTACCAGGAGTCAGGGTTAGATTGCTCCGATACCTGTCCCAAAAGATAGTTTTTTGAGAACCATCTCCAGAATGGAGCTTTATCCTCAAGAATCTGAGTTAGATTGCTTAGATACTTAATAGATGACAAGATGTAAGGAACAAAGATGCCTGTATTGATTATGGAGTATCCAGTTTTGATTGTGAGGTATGAAAAACTAAACATGCCCCAAGTGATGAGGACTTTTGAAAATCAGATCAGATTGATTGGAATAGATTCAATGATGTAATTATCCTACCCCCTCGGGAGTGAAATGGAAAGATGACATGTCATAATGAGGATGGAGAGTGAAAAATCGCAGATAGATGTTGAATCAGAGATCAAGAAGAAGTCAGAACATATTATGGAAAAATTTGGAAGATTCAAAACCAATTTTGAGCAATTTCAAGGTCTGGTTGACCAAGTTTGACTAGGGTTGACCAAAGTTGACTTTTTGAGGAAAAAAGTCAAAGAATTGAGAAAATGATGATAAGATATGATTCTGACAAGAAAGCAACATTAGAAAGTTGACTGCACAAGTGTCTGATCGTGTCGGTCCCAAAAATTTTAAAATGTGATTTTGAGCTATATAGAAGTGTCAGATTTTTATTTCAATCATGAAAATGGATTTAGAGCGGTCAAATTAGGTACTAGTGAAGTTTTCGCACAAAACAGAGCACTTTGAAAAATTAGGTCAAAACCTATATAAGGACGAAAAGGTCATTTTCAAATAATTTCAACCTTTTGACTTTTACAAATTGAGCTCTGAGTGAAAATGGTGGTCCCCTACAACATGCATCGATTTGAGCAATCTAAGAAGCATAGCCGGCCCACAGCGTACGAACCTCCAGTAAGTAATCGATAAAACTCTCTGCATTGTAAATTTCATCAATTTCTATCAATTTTTCATGTTTTTCTGTGTTTAGGAAATGGTCTGCGGGTTATCGTGCGAAGAATTAGTTTCTTTGCATGGCCTGTAGGGAAATCTCGCGTGATAAAACAACTTTTTGCGCCATTCAGTGGGAAAGATTGCATGGGAGAGTACCCATGTTCGCACAAGAAACCCTTCCATAGGGTGTTTTCTCGTGCGACAAGTCAGAAAAGCTCACGCGAAGGTTAAGTATCGGGCAACCCAAAAAACTTCTTCGCATGAAAGAGTACTTTGTCACGCAAAAAGATGCTTCTTCACATGGGAAAAAGTGAACAATTAAAACATGCAATCAGTCTGCGTCGCGTGCAATAGCATTTGCATCAGCGTTATTACCGTCTGTAGGATGTCTTTAATACTTTATTATCTCGTTATGCTTTGATTATCTCTGATTACTGATCGTGCACTATTTTTTGCATGTCTTGCAGGTTGACTTCCAGACATTGCGTTCAAATCACACCACCCAACGATCAACAGATTAGTATCACAGCTCGATGATGCAGAGACAGCGCATCTAGGTACTTTGGGTTGTAGCTCTCTATGTGATGTACCCGAGATTCAGGTAAATCACAGTTTACTAGGAGCACTGGTTGAGCATTTCCATTCGAAAATGAACACATTTTATCTCCCATAGGGGGAGATGACCGTGACCCCGGAGGACATCTATCGGATACTAAGGATCCCATTGCATAGTGCCAGGGTAGAGTACGAGATGCAGCCTAGACTTGGGACACTAGCACTGAGGGAGATTCTACAAGATGATCTGTTTATGGGGAAAGCTATCCCATGGGAGGATCTTATCAGTGAGTATGGACCCACCCATAGGTTACCAGTGGTGTTAGCATGCTTCCTTGGTTGTTACCTGATGCCCGATCGTGGATAGCATGGTCTGGAGTGTGGCTGGGGCAAGATGCTTCAGCAGATGTTAGCATAGCCCCGACATTATGGATGGGGTCAGTGCATGCTAGCCCACATGTGTCATGAGATGCATGAGATCGCCTATCGAGAGGTGAAGAGTATGGTAGCTGGGGTGTTTGTATTACAGGTATGGGCTTGGGAGCATCTTCCCATGACCAGGCCAATATGTGAGGATATGAGGCAGCCTCTAGAGCCTTATATATGCAGATACAAAGGGATGATTACCTAGCCAGCGCTAGTTAAGGTAGATCAGTGACGAGCCCAGCTTGATGACTTAGTTGCAATAGTCTTGAGACCATGGAGACTCACAAAGGCATGGGATGATCCTGTAGAGCAACTCAGTCATATGTTTTTTTCACGCACAATGATTGGTCAGGCTATCACAGTCATAGAGAGATTCCTATAGAAGCAGGTATGGCGGCAGTTCAGCCATCCTCAAGACATATCTCAGGAGTACATGACATATGTGAGATTCACAAATGAGATTAGGAGGGGCTAGCTGACGAAGCTAGACCAGGGTCACACCATGATCGATATTCAAGCCTTGGCCCTAGTGCAGTGGGATTATCTGAGGGATGTGGTAGATGGCAGCATGACCACGGAATATAGGGAGCATTTTGTTACACATCCATTCCCTAGGTTCATGAATCTGGTAGGGATGGTAGGCCAAGGGTATGTAGTACATCCATAGGTGGTATAGCCATAGGTAGTATAGCCACAGGTGGTATAGCCATAGGTAGTATAGCCACAGGTGGTATAGTAGCAGGTGCACATGCCCCCACCATAGTGGAGTACACAGCCAGGGCTAGAGCAGGGTCCTCAACCTCAGACAGTACAGGTAGACATCCCCGCTTGACATATGGGGATGAACATTGGGACCAGTGGTAGTGGGAGTATGAGACAGTCTTGACAACGGACTGTAGAGCAGACAACTGAGGAGCAGTAGGTACCCCCGTAGGATGAGGTGCAGCAGGAGGATTTGATGCAAGAGGACTAGCCTACGTAGTATCTAGCACACGATCTATAGCGACGGTCTCGGGAGAGAGCTTGACAGGTCTCGAGACAGGTCAGAGATTTGACCATATAGGTGGCCGTGCGAGATGCACAACTTTTGGACAGATATTGGGAGATACATGATCTCTGAGAGTAGTTACAGGTAGCATAGGAGGAGGTGCGACATCAGACTACTCGAGTGGCATATTACTATGCGTCGTATATAGGGATGGTGCCTAATGAGGCATCACAAGTTACGAGATTATTAACCTATGCCAGAGGGTTAGAGGGTGCACAGGTACCACCCCTGCTAGACAGGGCCCCAACTCCACCTCCTCCAGATGATGAGGGAGAGGGCTAGAGTTATTTTTTTGATAGATAGATAGATGAGATCATAGGATGTATCTGATGCGTTGGCATCCATATATTTATATCACCATTTTGAGATAGATCATGCTCGAGTAGCACCATTTTGTATATATATATATATATATATATATATATATATATATATATATATATATATATAT
>MU224838.1:101517-121586 GCA_018584345.1 Thuja plicata | reverse complement strand
TCATGATACAATTCCAAAGTCTTTTAGACTCAACTTCCAATGCACCAACAACATAGCAGAATATGAAGCATTGGTCATCGGTCTAAAGATAGCCATTCAATGGAGAATCAAGAACCTGAAAGTCTTTCATGATTCGCAGTTGGTCATTAGCCAAGTTAACAATGATTACATGACCAAAGATGAGAAGCTCATACCTTACAAAGCACAGATGGAACAACTGCACACCAAGTTTCATTACATTCTCTTATAGGAAGTCCCAAGAGCACAAAACAAAGCGATAGATGCAATGGCTACCATAGAATCACTGATTGATATGCTAGGTAATGATACCAAATTCCAGTTTCTAGTGGAGCAACTCTTCATTCCATCACATCAAGCATCTATCACAAAATCAGCATGTGTCCTTGTTGGTCTTGAATCCCCATGGTACCACAATGTCTATAGCTATCTTCAAAATAATGTCTTACCCCCAAACTTGTCTAGGAACCAGAAAAAATCCCTCATCCGACAAGCCTCTAGATATACAATCCTCTCCACTACTCAATACAGATGGAGTCTTGATGGAACATTACTACATTGTCTCACTTCCATGGAATCCCAGAAATCTTTGTACGAGGTACATGAAGGAATATGTGGAACCCACGGAGGTGGCAACAGCTTAGCTAAGAAAATAATCCGCATGGGATACTATTGGCCAACAATAGAGATAGATGCACACAAGCATGTTCAAAGGTGTAAACAGTGTCAAATTCATGGAGACCTCATCCATGCACCGGCCCAGGATTTGAATCCCATCACATCACCATTGCCATTTTCAATGTGGGGATTTGACCTAGTGGGAAAGATCACACCTTCTTCAGCAAACGGACACAAGTACATCATAGTAGCAATGTAGTACTTCACAAAGTGGGTGGAAGCAATTCCCCTCACTTACATCACTAGAAAATAGATAGCAATGTTCCTGCTTAATCACATCATCTGTCGATACGGGATCCCCCAAACAATCCTGACAGATCATGGTACCCCTTTCCAAAACAAGGATGTTGAAGACCTATGTGAATAGCTCCATATCAAACAAGGGTTCTCCTCATTTTACTACCCTCAAGGAAATTGACAAGCTAAAGCTATGAATAAAACAATCTTGAAGATTCTGAAGAAAACAGTGAATGAATCAGGGCGAGACTAGCACTTACAGCTTAGTCCCGCATTATGGGCATACATAACTAGTGTGAGAACACCAATGGGGGCAACTCCTTTCTCCCTAGTCTATGGAATAGAGGTGGTATTACCCCTTGAGGTGGAAATCCAATCCCTGAGGATATCATTGAAGAACCTGGTTTCTGACGAAGACTATAGAGTAGCAAGGCTCAGTGAACTAGAGTTACTAGATGAAAGAAGGCAACATGCCTTAGACCACTTACAAGGCTATCAGAATCGCCTTAGAAGAAACTATCACAAGAAGGTGAAGCCATGAACATTTGAGGTTGGAGACCTTGTCCTCATGGAGAATCAAAAGAATCAAGCAGAGTGAGTCAAACCTAGTAAGTTCAAGCCTAACTGGTTAGGACCATTTGTTATTATCAGCTCTACTCAGAGTGGGGCATTCATACTAGCAACACCAGAAGGAGATCAGCTCCCCAGCTACATCAACAGCATGCACCTGAAGAGGTTCTACCCTTAAAGGTCTCTATGGCTAAGGCATTTATCTACATATCTAGAAAATAACAAAAAAAATTAAAAAAATACAAAAGTTACCTTGGTGAAAACCTGGCAATCAGGCCCCTTGGCGACAATCGAAAAAGCATAAAAGCAAAAAAAGTAAAGAGAAAACAGCATCACTCTCTAAGTGAATAACTTGCAATTAGGTGCTATTGAGTAGGTACCTTGGTGAAAACCAAGCAAATAGGCACCAATTTTTCAAAACCAGCTTCACCATCAATGAGATCTGAAAGTTTGAGTACACTTCAAAATGCAAGACTAGGCTAACCCAAGCAATATCCAGAAGCACAATCTGCTATGAGCACAAATCCCTTATCCATGGTTACTTATTGGTCCACTAGACTAGGGGGCGATTCCAAATATTCTAAAAAATCCTAAAAATTGGAAAACTCATCAAGAATCCTAAAAAAGGTCAAAAATCAAAGCGAAAATCAATCTTCATAAAAAATAATCAAAAAATTGCAAAAATCCCAAAGCAATAAAACCAACTTGGTTATCAAGAGAGCAAGGGACAAACACGCCAAGTCAAATCAATTGTCACAATCATTGACTTTGCAAGTTAGCATTGGGCCCATCTAACATAGCTTGATCAGCTGCCAAATTGATCTAATCAAAATCTATCAATAAAATTGTCACAATCATGAGATTTGCGAACAAGCATTGGGCACATCTGACATAGCTTGATCAACTACCAATATGATCAAAAAAATCAAATCTATCAATCATTACTATCAAAATCATGAGCTTTGTGAACAAGCATTTGGCTCATCTAACACAGCTTAATCAGCTACCAACACGATCAATCAAATCAAGCCAAACAAGCCCATCCAAAGAGTTGAGCCAATCAAGAGATCCAACTGCATCAAGGAACCATGCAAAAATGTTGACTAGGTCAGTCAAGTCAGTCACATGTCAGTCTATATTTTGGGGTTATGTTCTTATGCTACTCCAGGATCCACCATGTGAGGAGAGTAGCTATGATAGATCATGACTTATTTTTCTTTGATTGATGTCTTTTGAATGTTCACTTTGATCTCAGGGCAATGATGATTTAGGATAAATGCGGTAGGCACTGTCACTTATTTGGTAGCTGTGTAGTTCCACGATCTGAGCTTAAACCTGGGAAGGAAATGGACATTCCTTCTCTTTTAGTTTTCTTGTTTGCTTTATAGAATCAAGAGCTTGCAACAATATTCAGATGGACTCTAAGTTGTTTTGGAGTTCTATCTTGGTTTCTATGGTCTTTCCCTTTATGTTTGCAAACAAGAGCTCATGATGCTATCCAGATGGACTCTAGGGGCATAGGAGTTCTATCTTGTTTTGCTTGCCTTTCCCTTTTAGAAATCAAGAGCTTACAGTGCTATCCAGATGGACTCTGGAGGCATAGGAGTTCTATCTTGGTTTCTTTGTTTTAGTTTAATTTAGAGAACAAGCGGTATCCAGATGGTCAATATCTGGGTACTTTTGGCTCTCTTTCTTTTCAAACAGGGAACATAGTTGAATCCAGATGGTCAATATTTGGGTGCACTATGGGTCTCTTTCTATTGAATCTCTCTACTCCTTCTGCTATCAAAAGGTCATGGTGGTATCCAGGTGGTATGTGATCTGGATCATTTGGCGCTCTTTCAGAATATCAGAAAATACAAAAAAAGATGCAATGATGACAATTATTGAAGTAGGGGCAGCGACTTGAGACATTCTTCCTATCTATCAGATCATATCAGTCCACAAAATGCAAAAAAAGAGATACTTTTCTATCATTACATTCTATCAGATCGATCTCAGAGTCCATCTATCCAAAACTAACTTCTTTCTAACTAACACATGCATTACTCAAATAATTTTGTGCATAATAGATTGCATTCATTCCATAAAGAGCATCAGAAAAATACAAAAATATGGTAGTTGCATACATCATAAATCATAAACATCACATGCATCCATAAAGCATCTCATAGAAAATTGCATTCCATTTACACCATCCTGCATGACGTGTCAGTATCATAAGAAAATTAAAATCATCCATATATGAGTTTGCATAATAGAACATTTTGCATATACATCTCATCATCTAAAAAACATTAGATCATGTAGAATCATACATATAGCAAGTAAACCATGACACATCATATAAAAACAAAATGCATCTCATATAGATCAAAATATCTGAGTACAAATGAAAAGTCACAAGTCTGAACACAGATGGTAACCAACATGTGAATCATATATATATATATATATATATCAGTGTATCAAGATACAAAAATGGTACAACTCAGTGTGTACAAAGCATCACTACAAAAATGGAAAGAGCATGATCAGCAAGAACTACCCCCACCCTCGCCAGGAGGGGCATGAGGGGGAGGCATATCAGAATCTGTCCTGTAAGAGGACCCCAGAGCTCTGACTCCACTACTCTGAGACCGCTGAGCCCTGCTAGATCTCTGAGACACTATGTAGCTGGGTACCCTCTCTACAGCAAGAATGGCACCCTCATAATGTCACCTCCAGTACTCTCTCTCTCTGAGCCTCTCACCCAGATCTGTAATATCTATCCAAAATATCTCTGTGGGACACAGCCTGTACACTGTCAATAAAAGAACGGACCTCAGCCCGAGCCTATTGCTCTCTCGACTCTGCAGCTGTAACATGGGCCTCCAAAGCAGTGGCACGTGCATCAGATAGGGCTAGTCAGGCATGAAGATCTTGAACCTGCTGGGTCAGGCGCTCTACCTCTGAATGATCATTGTCCATCCCACCCATGGCCACATCCATGTCACCCTCCTCATCCTGGCCTCCCAGACCTCCACTCCGTCCCATGGGCCCCTCCGAACTCTTTGAGCTCTCCCCAGTGCTGCTCCTACTACGATCACTCCCATCCAAGGACCCTATCTCTGCACTCTGCTCATCCAGAGCCTCCACATCCACATCAACCAGCTCAACATCCACCTCCTCAATCTCCACCCTATCCTCCACCTGGGGAGCCAAAACTGATACAGTCCACCGACAAACCCTGCACACCAACTGAGGTGCCTCCTCCTCCATAGCCTCCTTGTCCTCCAGAATGGTACCTAAAACAACCCTGGGAGCACTAGAATGACCCCCACTACCACCACCACCAGCTCTAACACCACCACTAGCACCCCCGGGACTGGGATCATCCCCTCCATCATCACCTCTCCCTCATCCTCCATCTCTCCCACCATCCCTCCCACCTCCTCTTGTCCACCATCTCTCCCTCCATCCCTCCCTCCCCATACACCTCCTCTCCCTCCATCGCGGCCTCCCCTACCATGTCGTACCCACCGAGCCCTCCGCATGATAGTCCTAGAAACAGGATGCAAAACATCGATCAAAGCTATAGGACGATGCTGCAACTAGTGAGCATCTTACTATGGAGTGGTACCTACAAAAGATAAGTCAACTATTAGTACCAGAGCATATATATACAAGTATCCAACCAAAGTATGAGCACAATATCACAGGGCAGAAAAGAAGTACATGAGCATAATAAAGAAAAAACAAACTTGGATCAACAGTGGCCGAATGCCAGGTCCATGCAACAAGGAGAAAACCTAAGAGCTCAGTGCGTGCAACATCTAGTGACACTACAGCACCCCATACATGAACATCCCGG
Organism: Thuja plicata; assembly: GCA_018584345.1. Lineage (NCBI taxonomy): Eukaryota > Viridiplantae > Streptophyta > Pinopsida > Cupressales > Cupressaceae > Thuja > Thuja plicata. The sequence continues at coordinate 116,230 of MU224838.1, read as the reverse complement.
GACCTCCAAGCAAAGTAGGCATATGAATCAGACACGTCCTGCTGCTCTCTGAACTATCGTAACACCCTGTCGGTGTTATGAAAATTGATCATGTGCACATGATCACTCACACGGCCAATCAGCTACTGATGCTATCAAAAAAATGGGAGATGGATGTCCTCCCCATCCCAAACAGGACAATCTCTCTAAGGTCTCCAAATAAAATACAAAATCATATCTAACTACTGTCGCCATTAAGAAAGATGACCCATATGGATCTGAACAATAGCACCATCATACATATATACATATGGCCTATCGGCTGGGAGAGCACGGGTACCTACAAGATGGTAGACAACAATGTGCTCCCACACCCAAATCTATAACAAAGTGGCACCACAATCAAGTGACTTACCATCAAGGTAAGCCACGTACATCATATGGAAATGCATGTGTGCCAACATGCATGGGCCCCACGCAAAAACAATATGGTCTCAGACCATACTCTAAATAACACTGCCAAATCCAACAGAAAACCCACGCTGATGCCGATCGGGGAAAATTATGCCACAAATCAAACTACCCAATAAGTTGGATAGTCTATCTAAGCCCAATCCAAATCTAGACCATGGAATGTCATAACCATCGGCCAGCCCGAGCTGATCCCTGGGCACTCCAGTGAGCTCAGAAAAAGCAGGAACACTAGTATGAGTGGAGTACTCCACCAACTCGCCCTAGATAGGGAGTTGGATAATGTGATACACATCCTCCAAGGTCACAGTGCACTCTCCAGTAGGAAGCCAGAAGGTGCAGGTCTCAGAATGCCATCGCTCTACAAGAATAGAGATCAGACCTCTATTGGTCATGATCTCAGGCATGTAACAGATCCAATACAAACCCAGGTCCCGAAGTACTGACCTCTCATCCTCCAAAAGCTGGAATCTATAAACGAGTCCTGCTGGCCTAGACTCTTGACACCACAAAATGCACCCAACGAACTGCAAAGAGTACAAAAAATAGCAAATTATCAGTTTCAGATGTTGAGGAATATAACAGAAGCAAAAACAAGTAGATAACTGACAACGAAATCAGGTAGACAGTGTCAAGAAGTCAATTGCGGCATTAAACATAGACAAGTGCGGTACTTTTATGCGATGGTGGAACACAAAGAACAAGTACGACACACAAAATGCAAATGCAGCAATTAAAAGAGGCAACTGCGGCACTTTTATCAAGTGCGGCTTAGAATTGGCAATTGCGGCAAAACCACAGGCGATTGCGGCAAAGGTAATTTTTTTTCAAAAAGGTACATATTTTAAAAGCTAAAATTCACACAATTAATGATACGCAACATGAGATAACTCACCGGACGTCCAAAGCCAGTAGGCTAACGGTATGAATGGACTCGATCGAAAATGTGAATAATGCTTAGAAGACCTGCCATCGCTTAAAGAAGGAAGAAAATGAAGCAAAAAACAATAAAGAAACTTACCAAGAGGATAAGAGCTCCAAATCACAAAATGACAAATGAAGGGCTCTCCTATCTACTTATAGGGGTTCCAAAAACCCTAATTTCACCCAGGAGCTCCGAAATTTCTTCCCGGTCCTCAGAAACTTAAAAGATCAATTCGAGGGGCATTGTTAACTATTTTTCAGATCTGTCAGCTACCCAGATCTACAATTTACAGTTTCAACAAATTATCGCTTGTCTCACGACTTTTTGCTCAAATTTATTGAGGGGGCATAAATACACCTACTAAATGTCGGGGCAAGCTGGGGAAAAATCAAAGAATCTTTGACACACTGCGACAAGTCACATCACATCAAAGAGGGGCAAATGTAGACACCCTAAAATGGATAGACTTGCAACTTTACATTAAAAATACTGATTTTCATCTATTAATTAATGGTTTTTTAAGCATTAATTAATTATCTATTTTATTCTAATTTCATTCCTCAAATCATCTAATCCAATTCCCAAAATTAATTAAATAATTAATTTTATTTAATTAATTAATCTTTAATTAATTAATTATCATTACTTAATTAATTAAACTTAATTTCCTATAGTTTAAATCCAAATATTTAAACTTACTAATTAAATTCTTCCAATTAAATTAATTTAATTTCATCAAATAAAGAAATTCTTAATTAAAAAGAATTTAATTATCTCACATGTTGAAAACAATTATTAAATAAATGAATTAAATACTCATTTATCTTCAAAGAGATAACTCTAATTAGATCACATGGGTTACTCCACCCATCTCTCCAGTCCACATGGGTAACTTCACCCACCTCTTCAGTTCAAAAAGGTAACTCATAAATAGCTCTTTAGTTAACCAAACCCTATCTTCTCTTTACCAAATGAAGAGGTGGAGTTTACTGAGGACCTCTCCTAATCCTTTTGATCTCAACCGTTCATCTCCCTATCTCTGGGATTGATCTCAACCGTTCATTCCATCACCAATTCCTATATAATAAACCCTTCATAACCATTTGAAGGATCCATGATTTCAAGCTCTCGTGTGCCATTACTCCGTCAGTTTGGTTCTAGCATTCAAGCCATCTTGCGATCACACACACATTTCAATTATCAAATTCTCGATGCTTCTCAAGTCATAGATGCTGCCCCGCCAATACTAAGCATCAAGAACAGTGTTTCAGAAGGAGTAGAGAGAAATAATAGAATCTTCAAGCATTGTGGGGTTTGCATTTATTTGTCTTCCTTTCTCTTGCTTGTACATTTTATTGCTCATGTTTCTGTTATTCATTTAGTAGTCATTATATACTTGATTTGCATTCATTTGTGAAGCTTTGCTACTAACCCTTGCCTTTGGAAAGTTGTGGGGACCGGAGAGAGAGGCGTACAATACCGTTAATAGTAACTCTTCTCTCACTCCAACTTTTGACAAACTGGCAAGAAATCATCTCATCATGCCTGGCCAAACATTTCATGAAGGGAAGAATCCCACCTTCTTCGGAGAAATACATCACCATTGGGTCTGAGGTGAATTCTTCCTTGATTCTATCAGGTTCAATCGTATGGCATTCCCCTCCCATATTTGAAAATTATTTCCAAGCGGTCTTCTCCCAAGATTTCCAGACGTAGAGAGAATCAAAACCCTTCTTAGTAGAAAACCATAAAAAACCAGAGCAAGAAAGAAAAGCTAGCTATTGCGTGAAGTGGAAAAAATGGGGTAATAACTGGCCTTTAAGCATCTATCTTTTCATGTACAAAGCCTGCTAAAATAATTGCCTTTAGGCACAAAAATCTCTGCTAAGGTCGCCACCGAGGTTATCACATGTGAGCGACGTTGTAAACCATCATTACAATCAAAACAATCTTCACCATATCCTTTAATAATCACCCTACATCTTTGATGGCATAAAAAGACATTATGACACTTTATGAAGGGGGTGACGCAAGAAATCCACCTCCTCCGCCAAAAATAGATCCAACTATCTGCGGCCACATGGCCCTTCCCAATGCAAAAAATAGGCAAACACAAATGGATATTGCTCTGGGGTCCGCCTTTTAGCGCCCAATTCTGAATTTGATTTTCAAAAATCATGATTGTTGTTGTTACTTCCACTCGTTTCCTACCCAAGTAGGTCCTAAGTGATTTTTGGTAGCTGATTAGTAGCATGCCAGCATCGTAAGCCATCCGTATGCAATCCCACGGCCGCCATGGAATCAGCGACAAAATTTCCTTCCTTGTAAGTGTGCTTTATGGTGGACTAAACACAGTGAAGCATTATCCCCCGAATATCCAACAAAATAGGGTCGACCCACCATCCAGCCAAGGAGTAACCATCAGCAACCTCAATAATGACCTTGTAGTCCCGCTCAATTTTGATCCTGGTGCAACCGTAGTTCAGGGCAAAATTAATCCCCATAGGAGTGTCATAGCCTCATCCTGATTAAGTGAGTGGTTAATAAGGGGGCTAGCATAAGAGGAAACTAGTCTCCCTCATTGATCTCTTATAATTCCCCCTCCTGCCTATCTTCCACCCTGGGCAGCCCCATAAAAATTGAGTTTGTACCAGTTGTCCTGGGGAGGACCCAAATAGTAGCCTTTCTGGCTCTAAGTTTAGAGTTGTCAAATCTATCAAACCCCTTACCAAGGGCCCAGGCCTTGGCAATCTTCCAATCAAAATCGGTGGGGGGGCGGAGGGGGAGAGAAGGACTTTTCTAGCTCCCCGCCAGTAGGTTATCCTGTATGAGTTTAAAGCCAGTATAGAAGACCTCCTTAGGATTGAGTTCAGTCTCTATGTATTTATTTTTTTATTTTTGATCTTACACTAGTATTTTCAAGCCCACCTAATAATTATACTTGATGGTACAATGCACTTGTCGAACCCTTGTAGCTTGTTAATTATAGATATTATTCCTCCAACACTTTGCTATTTATTGTAACTCTACAAAATGTAACTCTATTGGATGCCAGATGAAACTTCTTGTGAATTGTTAATATTTTGTTTTCAGCTGGAGAATATGGTGGACAATGCAGTAAAACTTCTTCCAGAGATAGGAAGGAAATGCACTTTCAATTGAACCTCGACTTCACATCATAACTTTTCAAAGTACAAACACAGTGAAATATTGAGTTCATGAATCACGGGTTGTCAAAGTTAATGAGGTGCATAAAAATGTTGACAGATCAAATGAGGAGGACACCAACTTAGAGCATGTACTCCATGCCCTTCCTTGACTTTGAATATCATGTTTGTTAAAGTTCATCATTCATGCTTAGCTATGGAGATTGGAGTCTGTAGTTGAGATGTCTTGTATTCATCATACACAAACACCAAGATCAACGTTGGCTTCAACAACACTTATGAGATGCGTGTAAACTTTAGATGGAACTAATTTTCTCAATTAGATGTGTCAACTCAAATTGTACATCATATTCAAGCAGAATAATTTGTAATGTTTATCTTGATCTTTGCCTTTCAGATGTTCCCTTGCTTATAGTGAGAACAATTGTTTGAACCTTTTCATGTCTTTTCATAAACAAGCAAGGCATCAATCAAAATATGCCAATATTTTAAGTCATCACATTTCTAAGATAATAGAAATAAAAATATTTTTCTTTCCTCATTCCACATCCTAGAAGAACAAAAAGATACAATGTTTCTCTTTTCAAACATCTTTTGAACTTTTCCACCTTTTGGTTTCACATTGATGTTAATACTTTTGCATTTATATAATCGATTACAATTTGAGTAAATATAAATCATAATCCATCCATGGCCAAATAACCACATGCAAGAGGACCAAATTTGTCAAATTCACCTATGGGTAAAACTTGTCCCAGACATGTCTCTAGGAGTTTGAGCATTAGTGAATGGATTTTTATATCACATCATCATCCTGACTAATCATGTTCAACCAAATGCTAGCACAACCTCTGACTTGTTTTTTTTCCCAAGTTTAGTTTCTAAAAAATATTTTCATTATGCTTTCCAATGGGAAAAGCATATGTTAAATTAGAATTACGGATCAAGTATCATCTCGTTAAGATGGAAATCACAAAATATAATTGTTAGTTCAAAAGTAAAATATGAGTTACTCAGTTCTATACTTTGACAATTTATTTATGGATTGTTTCAAGTGTAGGGGAAAATTGTCCCCAATCAATGTCATATATCTTCATTTGAAATCTATGCCTCATTTATTTAGTATTTAGTAAATATTGCATGCTAGCTAGTGGCCATTGATCATCAATATAATCTTTGAGATATCTCAAAATATTCACAAATGAATAAAAGTTTACAATCTATTGAACATATATTTTATAGCTATAACATCTATAAAAAAACCCTTTACCAATTATGTATTCATGATCTGCATACCATTATCCAAATTATCAATATGTGTATAGGTAGAGGTGATGCTAGTGCAAAGGATGAGGGGTCAAGCTTTTCAAATAAATAATGTACCATACAAATGTAATGTACTAATAGGGTTGATCACAACTTTTCTTATGTTATTTTCAAGGGACCCAACCCTTTTAAAAATATATTTTAAAGGGATATGAAACCCAACATAAAAAAAATAGTTGCCTAAGATAACACATTAGAGATCAACGGCTAACTATCAGCACAAAAAAGTAGCCTAGAAAAGTAGCATCATAAAAAGAAAAAGATAAATTAAAAGTACACCATAGCGTTATAATTCAAAGTACAAGGTTTTCAAAGGCTACCTTGACCTTAATATTAGCAAACCATGGATTTTACCTAGTAATCATAGCCTAAAAGTGCATGGGTTCAAACAAGGCTCCCAAAAACCTTCGTTTACAGCATCAACTAGATAAAACAATGAACACTCACTAACATGAGAGTAAACAAAGGGTTTTATCCATGCTCCCTTAAACTATCTAAGGATTTTATCAAGGACCCTTAACCTAAAAATATTCCAACAGAAGAATAGAACCAAGGATTTTTGAAAGGCTCCCCAAACCATAAAGTTGGGTTTTGAACTAGCTCCCAAAACAAGGTTGGAACTATCAATGAAGGCACCATACTAGTCAATCCATACTATACTTGCAATACTCCTCTCCACTACAATAGGAGATGATCCCACCTCTGTAGGAGTAGCAGTAGAGGAGACCACTTGAAGGGAACCCATGACCAACTTCCAACTTGTACTCAAGCAACCACACTAGAAATAGGACCTCATAGAGACATAAAATAACTCTTTCATTTAGAAACACACCACCTCCAAAGGGTATGCCTCTACCTCAATAGGACACAATAAGGAGAAGAGTAGAAGAAACATGAGACCATCCCACAACATAGCCACATAGAGATACTCCACCTCAATAGGGGAAGCTCCACCTCAATATAACCTTCACAGTTAGGAAATTGGTCACAAAAAGTGCATCCCTCTTAAGATCATAACTCAAATAGTATTTGGCATCCAATGGGTTGAACACAACCCCTCCAAAATAAACCCATAAATAAATACAAAACAAGACCATGTTTTTCTCTTTAAAAAAATTAGCAACCAACCAAACCTCAAGAAATAAGGAGCAACTGAAAAACCCCACACCAAGCCAAGCCTTCATGAAAGAGAACCACACAATGCCACTAGGAAAGAACACTAGAACACCATATAATAGAACAAAGGGTCCAAAAATAAAATGACCTATAAGATATAAGGCTTCCAACAAAAAAAACCACAAGGGAAAACCACAAAAATCCTTAAACTCTAGAGCTCCACCAAAATCTTGAAAAATAAAATGACTACCCAAACCAAGAATAGGAATAGAAAGACCAGAGCCCACAAATAGGGAAAGACCCACACTCCAAGGCCTACAAAATACTAGCAAAGAAGGTCCATGAAAGAGGAGAAAGAATCATTATGATAGTCGGCCACACCCAACCCAACAAGAAGCGATCGTTGCAAGGCACCAAAGAGCCAACCAAACTCTATAAAAGAGAGAAGCCTCGTAGCATAAAATCTGCCAAAAGATATGGAAAATAAGAAAAATAAAGAGGATGTTGAACAAAACGTAGGGATGGACAAGGGCCAATCACCACATGCAAGTCAAAGAAACATCAATCCACATTAACCATAAAAGGAAACAACTAGGACAACATCTTAGATTTGTCAAAATTGAACCCAAAAGAGGCAGAGGAATGAAAACTGCTAAGTACAAAATGTTAACCAACTGATGGTAATTATGATGAAGACCAACTTCAAAAGAATAAAAACAAGTAGAATGCTTAGATCAGTTGTTATTTTTTCATTTATGTCAAGCATTTGATTCTTAGTTTATATTAAGTTTCCATATCAATTAGAGAGGAACTTAATTGGGTAGATAACAAAGATCAGACAATGATAAGGTACTATTGGTATAATTAGTTTTACTTAACATTTGATGTTGTTAAATTGATAAATGGAATAGGCCTAGCTTGGAATCCTTTTATAGCTAAGGATGAAACAAGCTTCGAACTACTTGGGAGAGGCATAATATCTTGCAGCAAATTTGCAACAACAAAAGAGAAGACAAAATCCATAGCAATACAAGAATGACAAAAAAAAACAAGTCAGAAGTTGTTGCAGCCATAGGTGATTTGCTACCCTTTTAACATATCCTCCCACCTATTCGCCTCCTTGTCGATGGGCCAACCAAAATACTTTTCTTGTTCTAACTTGGAAATGGCCTTTGTCCATCTGGCATCTATGATCCTCTTGGCCTCATCAAAAAACTTTGTCATATGCACTTCAACCTTAAAACATCTGTCAATCAAATCGTTGAAGTAACCAACATCAATATCCTTATCCAAGTGCTCATTTACGTCATATTATTTCCAAATTGCATCAATTTACTCCTCCAACATAGAATGTTCTTTCAAATCATTATTAATACCATAAATCTTGTGAATCAGTGCATTACACTCTTTGCCAAATAACTGCAATTTGTTCCTAATCAATCCATACTTCCCATTGAAGAAAGAATAAGAAGTATTCACCTCCTTTACCATCATGATAGTTTATAAAATTTTGGGAGGGAAATCATCACTGTATAACATTCCACTTTTTAACTTATCCATTACCTTGGTCCTTATTGACCATGCATTGAACACAGGCTCAATAAAAACCATCACTTTAGAAGCAACCCTACAGGCATGTTGGAGTGAATTGTGTGTTTCATGCACCAATGAATTTGTTTCTTTCAAAATATCCACTTGTTGTTTTCATAATACAAGGACTATAGGAACAACACTGTCACTTTTTCCTCCCTGAGATTTCCCTACTTGGCTTCACCTTCTTTTTTGTCACCCTGAGTCTCTGTAGATGCATCTACTTTTTTAACTATGGCTACTTGTGGGGGATCATTTACCTTTTTTTTCTCTAGTTCCTCAACTTGTTCTTCTAGTGCATTATTCTTTATTATGATTTGTTCATACTTTTTAGCCAAATAAATCATTTAATTGAAGGTTTTCTCATACATTTTGGACAGGTCCTCATTTTTGGCCCAGCTCATGAATGAAACTTGGGTCATTAAGTAGGTGATTTCTCTATCACTTGTGTTCTGCAAGTTTCATATTATTCTATTAGCTTTCTTTTCTTCCCTTATATTTAGCACCAATGAATTTTGTGTGGAAGGGGTCAAGGACCAAATAACCAAAGTCTTTGATTTGGGTTGAAAGCTTGATCCTTTTAACACATCATTTATTTCAAATTCTAACCTGAACATGGTGTTTTCCTATTTTCTAATTTTATCAATGATGAACATAGATTGAAAATCTCAATTAGGCATCAATAATACTCTACTATTTTGTACTAGGATTATTTCATGTTCAACAATAATTAATTCACTTTTAGGGTCATATTCTTGAAGTGTCTTCACAATCTCTTCATTTTTCTCTTCTCCTCCTTCCTTTTTTATAAGATTTTGCCTCAATTCCCTTTGTTTCAACTTTATCATAAAACTCTTGAACTCATTTGACTTGATGAATTCATCATCTTTCATGAATTCATCGGCCATCATCAATCTTTCATCCATTCATGTAGCCAGAGCTACTTCACTCTCATCATGACCCCCATCTCGTGGCAATGCCTACAACTGAGTTCTGATCCTCCTAAAAAAGTGTCATGTTCTATAACCACAGACTTGGCCATATTTCTCCTTCAATTGTTTTATCCTCTATCTTTTTTTCTTACTTGGTGGTTCCCTAGCAGAAGTTGTCTCTTGTCCAACCTCCTCATCTTCTTCCCCTGATTCCAACAATATTTTGGCATGGAAAGTTGGTGTGCTCTGAAATTCTTGGGGTTTTGCACCTTTAATGCCAAATTTTAGAACTTGTGACATCAAGGTTTCATAGGATTCCAACATTTTTCAATCCTTTGGAAATATGGATTATCAAAAAAAACCTAGAGAATGTAGGGTCTGATTCTTTCCATTCTACTTCTGCTCTCATAAGATCTTTCCACTTCCTTCTTCTTTCTTGTACCTCAACTCTATCCATTTTATTCCTCACAATGTCCTGATCATCCAAAATCTTATGATCCCTGATATTTTCCCAAGGAGTCATGTCTTTCAAAGCTACCTAGATGAATCTCTCTGGATCACAAAAACTTAAGATTGTGTATGACAATCTATATTGCTTTAAAAAAGCATTAATTTGATCAAATGCCTTCTAGTATATGGATAAATTATATGCCACCCACAACCTAGGGATGAATACATACCCTTCCTATGTTCTTCTAAAAGTTCCTTATCTACCCAAGTAATTTTCCAAATGAATTCTATCAAAGCAATCCTGAATGGGACAAATTTAGGAAATCGATGTGGGGCTGGAAGCATCCATAAGCCCTAATGATAGTAAACTAGTCAAAGAAGAAAAATTCATCCCAATTGTGATTGATTGGCTAGTCTTGAACAAAATTCCAAGGCCTTAATAACCTCCTAACATCAATGGACAACCTTTCTCTAACAACTCCCAACATACCCATTGTTGGAGTAACAATACAATTTTGGAAACAAACAAAAGAGGAATGTGAGGATGAGCTATCCCATACCTAAGTCCATCTTTGCAATGGAATTTCAACCCCATATTCTGATTTGTATAAATATAATTATTTTTCCCATGGACTCCTTGTTATAAAATAGAATCAAAAACATCAAATGGGAGTAATGTTTAAATATAAGAAAATGAGCACCACTCTAAATTTCTATCAATGCATTATGTATGGAATCTACCACATAACCTACATAATAATATTTTGTATTTACCTCTAGAGGTTTAATTTCCATGGCCGTCATTAGTAAATTACTAGCCATTTTTGGGTCTCCATCAAACTCCAAAAAAAATTTCAATCTATAAACTGTGTGCCTCATATAATTATGGAAAAAGGAGAGGTCCAATGGTGGTTGTATATTGTCAGTAACTACAACAAACTTTATGTGCACCCTAGGCATGTTCCTTGGAATTTCAGCCATTTGATCAACATATGATGTCTCTCATAATTGTTAGTCATATTTCCTAAATCGATTTCTATACATATTGCACCAGAAATCTTGAAGACCTCCCCAACACTTCTTCTATCTATTGTTAGTAGGGATTTCTTATTTTTTCTCTAAATTATCCTAGACACAGGTCAATAGCTCTTTTCTAGCTCTTTTATAAGATCCAAATCAACATACACACTAGGGAAAATCAGCTTAGCCATGTTCAAATTTCATGGATTTTTCATAGGAATTGATCTAACTATGTGATTTGAGAAATAGTGAAACAAATTATTACCCAAGTAATTCAAAGTAACAACATTTATACATTGGCACCACATGTCCTTTCACTCCATCTAATTTGCACTATTGGCACTAGAAGTTCCTGGTAACAAATCTGAAAATTCATTAGCATACTTCTTTACCATAATTCCCTTTTAACTATAAGCCTTTGATGCCCCACTTGAAGTTTCTTGACTCATCCTAACTCTCATAGAATTAAATCCTTACCGCACTAACAAATAGCTTGCAAATTAAACTTAGTACACAAGTCTCTGGTAAAAAATGCTTAGAATATCTTGGAAGCACAAAACAACTGTACACAATCTAAGCACAATCATGCAAATTTATAACTAATCACATCAAGTCATTGTCAGGTTCTCCATAACTTTCTCACACTTACCAAATGTTGGTTGTATTTCCTATTTTTGCTTGATTTCCTGGTTCCTTGTCATGCTCTTTGAGTTCTGATGTGCTCAATTTAGCTATCTCTCGTTCATCATACCCTTACCTCTGTCATGTTTTCAGGTTTTCAAGTCTAAACCTTGCCAAATTGCAAAAACCCTAAAAAACCCTAGTCTTCCAAGTGATTAAACGATGAAATTTAAACCCTAAGTCATGTCTTATGTTTCAGCGTTACTTTTTCATTTCACTGAAGGCATGTGTTTTAAGTTAAGTCGCTTCATTGTGTTACCCCAGCCGATCATTCCAAATGTCTTCCCGACTCTGCTTTTTCCTTGTGTCACGTAGTCTCGATTAAAATCAGAATATTCCTTCAGTGTTTCGAGACTTAGAAATTTCTTTCAGTCGGGTAATTGCAAGATCTTCATGATATAAGCTTTGTAAAAGATGGGACCCACTGTTAGTTGGGTGATCGTGGGAGAAATAAAATAGTTAGGAAAATGTTCTCAGACTTCGTGATTACTTCATGTCACGTTATTGCTAGATCAAGTCAAAGTAGACAGTTAAGTTTTCCTTCAGTCGCGTGGTCTCAGAATAGAATGGCGGTTAAGAGATTTCAGCTCAGACTACATGACTAACCATTTGAAGTCTGTAGTAATGCTAAGTCGGGATGTCACCAAAACAAGATAATGTCTCAGTTTTCTGTTATGCAGCAAAAACCAATGATTGTGTGACATCTGTCACAAGGCGGGTGGACGTTCAAAAGTGATCGCGTGACCGCCAGAAAGAAGAAGTGGATTCAGCGACTTCGAGACTAAGGTGCTTTCCCTTTAGTCGCGGTGTCTGGAAATAATTTAAGGATATGCCCGATGCGATTAAGCGAAAATTGTCAGATGAAAGAATCAAAGGATCCAACGGCAGTCGCGAGGTCTAGAAAGAAAAGTGCCCCAAGGGAAAAGTCCTCCCGACTTGGCGATTAGGGTATGTCGTGCAGTCACTATAAGTAAAGAAAAGGTGCATATAACCTGTTAAGGTAAAGTTGAAGGCTCAGGATTTGATTCTGCGATCAGGCGACTAAAGGTTGTCTCATAGTCTTCAAAAATAATAAAGGCATCTAGCGACAAAGAGACAACCGTAAAGGTTAATGGTAACGGCTAGTCGTGAAGTCTCAGAAAGAATGATGAGTTAAGGTTAACTGTGCGTGACTTTGATTTCAGTCATGTCGCGTGATCGCTAGATAATCACTTGGGTCAGCCAAGGTTAAGAAAACACATTGTTGCCAAGTCTTGAGATGAAACCATGGTTAATAACACAGGCCCGCGACAAAGAGACTTAAAGCAGTCGCAAGGTCGCTTGATTACGAGATCTAAGAAACAGCGGCAGTTTTTTGATGTGACAAAGTAAATCTCCCGGCAACCAATCAGAGGCTCGTATTTTGATTACTATGCATAAAGGGTAGCTGAGATGTGAGACAGACAACGAATTAGAATGTGACATGTCAGCTCTCTTAAGCATTATATGATTGCTCCAAGGATTCATTTTTAAAAATTTGATTTCCTGTCAACTTTAGCAACTACGGCTAGGTTTTTCAAAGTTCACAGCATGGCAAATTGATGGCATAACTGATGTTTCTGAATTATGGGCTGTGTACTTTGAATGACGGCTATAGGGAGTTGGTGGTGCATTCATTCTTATTCACCGTGCTTGGATTTTACAGAGCTAAGTTGCTAATTTTCAAAGGAGTGATATTTTGTTCAGTTTGCAGTGTACCCAAAGTTGATCAGAGAGTTTTAAATTGCAGGAGATTGTGCACAGAACAAGCAGCCAATATTTGAGATTAGATTTGTTTCAATATCAGTAAAAGAAAAAGAGATTCAAGGTGTTGCAAAGAAATCAGATTTTGTTCTAGATGCATGAGTTGAGTTTCATCCGTGAATCAGATGGGGAATAAGATTGGATTTCCTTCCAGAAGCATGATAATATTGACTAAAGGAACAAGCAATGTCTGTAGACATTAAAGAGCATTGATGACAATTTAATGGAAAGATCAGATTTTCAAAGGGAAATGTGACAGATTTTTGAGGATATTTTGCAGATGGAATCAGATTGGATGGACTTTTCAGTGGGAAAAGGAAAGAGATATTTTAAAGACATATCAGATATTTTCTCAGACAAGTGGAGTTGAAAAATTGACTAATTAATCAGATATTTTTGAAAAGAAGGAATGAGTAAGAATCAGATTTGAAGGGGAGACAGGTTTCAATTGCTCAGAAGGATTAGGGTTTCTCCTTCTTCTATATCTTTCTATCTTTTCTCAGTTGTAAGGGTTCCTTTCCTCTGCTCTATTCTAGTTTTTGCTACAGATGCCCAGAGCAGGTCCTTGTTGGTCTTGTGGAAATTTTATTGTAAGTTTATGTTCTGGTTTTTCCTACAGATGCCCAGAGCAGGTCCTTGTTGGTCTTGTGGAAATTTTATTGTAAATTATACTTTTGTATCTTTGTATATTCATGAAAGCTTCTTGTCTGGATGTGTTGAAACAGAATACAGTAATATAATACAGTGTGGTTTTCCCTCTTTCATATTATCTTGTCTCTTTACATTATGTTTGTGCTCTAGTGTGTTTCACTTGTAAGGCATTTGAAATACACAAGCTACAAGGTAGTTTGTCTAATTATTTATGAGTTCCTTTCAAGGAGAGGACTAAGTTTCATAGATGATTTCAGAGAGCAAAACATTGTGATAAAAAATTGATGCAGATGTATGTATATGAGAGGATAGTTTGTAAGGCACTCTATCTCAGCTACATGTAGTTTGTAAGGCACTCTATAGTATCTCTATTATTTTATCTCTGTTGATTCATGTTTTCATTAACTCTTTTCCCAAGGGATAGGCACTGGTCTAGAGTATAGTTTGCAGTCTGTTCCTCATCCAATATCAGAAATCAATTTAATCAAAAATACTCTTGTTACTAAGAACAAATGAGCTGAACTCATAAGGATTTGTATCAGCAGGATACTATTCAGTTTGTTAATCCCTTAAAGAGTGGATCATTAGGTTATCCCTCCTACAATAAAAGGAAGAAGGATGAA
>MU224838.1:70373-100523 GCA_018584345.1 Thuja plicata | reverse complement strand
ATAAGGTGTAAAAGAGGTTTATATGTCTCAAGTTTTACTTGCATTTTTTGCAAAATTTGAATGAGATATGTATTTGAAAAAGAGTGGCAGTTTGTAAGTCTTTTCAACTGCTAAGATGTCATATTCTTGTGATTGGAGGGGTAATAATTTGTTTGGGGCAATAATTTTTGTGGGTATCCCTGGATACCCAAATCATATTCTATCAAAGGTGAGGGAGTGTCTGCCAAAGTTTGCTGGTTTTAGTGAACAGTCAGCTGAGAAACATTTAGAAAATTTTGCTGATTTGGTAGACAGTTATAACATTTCACATGAGGATGCATTGATGAAGCTTTTTGTAATGTCCTTAGTTGATGTTACAAGAGACTGGTTTAAAGATCTACCTCATGGCTCAATAGAATCCATGGAAGCATTAGAGGCTTCTTTTACTAAAAGATTTAGTGATTTCGAGCAGCTTAGTGATATAGAGCAATATAGTAAAGAAGAGCATAGTGAAGAACATGGCGTATCTGAATCAAATGATCCTATATCTGAAGTTGATCTTATCAAAGCAGAGATAGATATGTTGAGGGAAAGTCTTCAAGAAAGTGTGGTGTCACTTTTGCAGGAACACATGAATAGAGAAGAAGGTGAATCACCAAATGATTTTTTCACAAGATTCACTAATAAGTTACAAGGTTATGGTATCATTTTTTGTCCTCAGGAGTATGTATGGGTTGAGTTATTTGTTCAAATTTGTTTCCCTCATACATGCAATTTACCAATTTCTCAGAGGGCAGATTTCTTTCAACAAGTTATAGAATGGATAAAGGGTTTAGAGGACGTTTCTTCTAAAGACATATATGATGTTGAAAGTAATGATAATGAATCTGATTTTGAGTCTGAAATTGTTGAAGATATTGATGATAAATCTGACAGTGAATCTGAATTTAATGATATTCAAAGTGATGAAGATGAGTATATGTTTAGTGATGATGAAGAATCTACTGCTGGTGAAGATATTGCTGATATTAATATTGACAATAGGTTATATGAACAACAAGACAAAGAGGAAGATATATGCAGCCAGCAAGATAACAATTATGATGTAGACATAAGTGTTTGTAGTGAGATCATTACATAAGAAGATATGATTTCAGAGGTTTCACTACAAGACTCCAACAAAGAAGAAATTTGCAGCATCATGCAAGAAGACAGTAAGAAGATAAATGAAGATGACTGTTGTTCCCTTCACAGTGAACAAATTGCAGAGATTTTATCTTTTGAGTATCTCAGATATTCAGGAAATAGAACCTTTGAACTTTCATGTCCGGCACATATTAATTTTGACAAGGAAAATGAATCAGTGCATTCTGATTTTGACATATGTGATACTGTTTCTTCTTGCACTCCTTCTTCATTCGGCTACAATGAATTTCAGTTTGATTTATCAGATGATGAGGTTTTCAGTGTGGTTTCAGATTTAGTAGATGCAGAAAATCTAAGTATTGAAGTGGGTACTGATTTAGAAAATAGTGCGGATTTTGAATCTTGTTTTGATTCTAAATCTGTCTTTGAACTATTTGATAGTGGTAAATCAGTGGCTCAAGTTTCAAAAGAAGAAATTAAATGTACTAGTATTTTCCCTCCCATCCACCACTTTTCTTTGAGCTTGTTTAATGATAATGAAATGCAAGATGCTCCTGTTTTTTATGCTGAGATTATTGCTCCATATCTTAAGATGATTTATTATGTTATATCTGATGAATCTCCTAAGTTTGATAATCATTTTCGAAATGATGAGGCCTCTCATATTTTGCATGGAGATCAAGGTATGTTTTCTTTTGAGATGCAAATGATGGATGTGAAGGAAATTGATGATGCTTGCCCAAGCAGTATGACAAAGATTGAGTTTCCCCCATTTCAGTTGAATGGTGATTTTTTAGGTTGTGGTTTACTGCTGAAAAATGATAAATGTTGCAGATATCAAAGTATGTTCTTATCTAACGACTGTGACACATATATGTCACAAATTTTTTATGATGAAAATCTGCCTAATGTTTGTGGAAGATCATATCAAGAATATGCAGATTTGTTGTCATACAATGAGTTGATACATGATGACAGTTGCTTGAATCAGG
Source organism: Thuja plicata (assembly GCA_018584345.1). Lineage (NCBI taxonomy): Eukaryota > Viridiplantae > Streptophyta > Pinopsida > Cupressales > Cupressaceae > Thuja > Thuja plicata. The sequence continues at coordinate 98,406 of MU224838.1, read as the reverse complement.
TAGTTAAGAGTGGCACTGTTATCATATTTTTGAAACATGGGGTAGAAAGATTTGTGTTTGACAGAGGTAAGAATTGATCATAGTTTGTGGGGTTTTGGGCCTCTTATAGATAATGTACATATTGTATAGTTGCTTTCCCTTTCAGTTGTGTGTTTTCTTTCAGTTAGAGGTTTCCCCGTTTTTGAGAAGAGAGGAAAGTTTTGAGAGGTGGAAAGATGAGAAGAGGAAAAGGAGAAAAGATAAAATCTAATTTTTGAAGTTTTGGGGTGGTCTACTACTCCAGAGATCTGTGGTTCTCGGTATAAACTTGCATTTAACCATCCTCATTTAGAGCCACTATTGGTTGTATTTCCTATTTTTGTTTGATCTCCTGGTTCCTTATCCTGCTCTCTGAGTTCTTATGTGCTCAATTTAGCTATCTCTCGTTCATCATACCCTTACCTTTGTCATGTTTTCAGGTTTTCAAGTCTAAACCTTGCCAAATTGAAAAAATCCTAAAAAACCCTAGTCTTCCAAGTGATTAAACGATGAAATTTAAACCCTAAGTCATGTCTTATGTTTCAATGTTACTTTTTTATTTCACTTAAGGAATGTGTTTTAAGCTAAGTCGCTTTGTCGCGTTACCCCAGCCGAATATTCCAAATGTCTTCCCGACTCTACTTTTTCCTTGTGTCGCGTAGTCTTGATTAAAATCAAAATATTCCTTCAGTGTTCTGAGACTTTGCGATTTCTTTCAGTCGGGTAGTCGCAAGATCTTCATGTTATAAGCTTTGTAAAATATGGGACCCACTGTTAGTCGGGTGATCACGGGAGAAATCAAACAGTTAGGAAAATTTTCTCAGACTTCGCGATTACTTCATGTCACGTTATCGCCAAATCAAGTCAAAGCTGACAGTTAAGTTTTCCTTCAGTCACATGGTCTCGAAATAGAATGGCGGTTAAGATATTTCAGCTCAGACTATGCGACTAACCATTTGAAGTTTGCAGTAATGCTCAGTCGGGATGTTGCCAGAACAAGATAATGTCTCAGTTTTCTTTTATGCAGCAAAAACCAATGATTGAGTGACATCTGTCACAAGGTGGGTAGACGTTCAAAAGTGATCGTGTGACCGCCAGAAAGAAGAAGTGGATTCAGCGACTTTGAGACTAAGGTGCTTTCCCTTTAGTCGCGGTGTCTGGAAATAATTTAAGGGTATGCCCGATCATATGGCGATTAAGCGACAATTGTTGGATGAAAGAATCAAAGGATCCAATGGCAGTCACGAGGTCTGAAAAGAAAAGTGCCCCAAGGGAAAAGTCCTCCTGACTTGGCGATTAGGGTATGTCGCGCAGTCGCTATAAGTAAAGAAAAGGTGCATATAACCTGTTAAGGTAAAGTTGAAGGCTCAGGATTTGATTCTGTGATCAGGCGACTCAAGGTTGTCACATAGTCTTCAAAAAGAATAAAGGCATCTAGCGACAAAGAGACAACCGTAAAGGTTAACGGTAATGGCTAGTCGCGAAGTCTCAGAAAGAATGATGAGTTAAGGTTAACTGTGCACGAATTTGATTTCAGTCATATCGCGTGATCACCAGATAATCACTTGGGTCAGCCAAGGTTAAGAAAACACATTATCGCCAAGTCTTGAGATGGAACCATGGTTAATAACACAGGCCCGCGATAAAGAGACTTAATGCAGTTGCAAGGTCGCCTGATTACGAGATCTAAGAAATGGCGACAGTTTTTTGATGTGACAAAGTAAATCTCCCGGCAACCAATCAGAGGCTCATATTTTGATTACTGTGCATAAAAGGGTAGCTGAGATGTGAGACAGACAATGAATTAGAATGTGACATGTTAGCTCTCTTAAGCATTATATGATTGCTCTGAGGATTCATTTTTAAAAATTTGATTTCCTCTCAACTTCAGCAACTACGGCTAGGTTTTTCAAAGTTCACAGCATGGAAAATTAATGGTAGAACTAATGTTTCTGAATTATGGGTTGTGTACTCTGAATGATGGCTATAGGGAGTTGGTGTGCATTCATTCTTATTCACCATGCTTGGATTTTTTAGAGCTAAGTTGCTAATTTTCAGAGGAGTGATATTTTGTTCAGTTTGCAGTGTACCCAAAGTTGATCAGAGAGTTTTAAATTGCAGGAGATTGTGCACAGAACAAGCAACCAATATTTGAGATTAGATTTGTTTCAATATCAGTAAAAGAAAAAGAGATTCAAGGTGTTGCAAAGAAATTAGATTTTTTTCTAGATGCATGAGTTGAGTTTCATCTGTGAATCAGATGGGGAATAAGATTGGATTTCCTTCCAGAAGAATGATAATATTGACTAAAGGAACAAGCAATGTCTGCAAACATTAAAGAGCATTGATGACAATTTAATGGAAAGATCAGATTTTCAAAGGGAAATGTGACAGATTTTTGAGGATATTTTGCAGATGGAATTAGATTGGATGGACTTTTCAGTGGGAAAAGGAAAGATATATTTTAAAGACATATCAGATGTTTTCTTAGACAAGTGGAGTTGAAAAATTGACTAATTAATCAGATATTTTTGAAAAGAAGGAATGAGTAAGAATCAGATTTGAAGGGGAGACAGGTGTTAATTGCTTAGAAGGATTAGGGTTTCTCCTTCTTCTATATCTTGCTTTCTTTTCTCAGTTGTAAGGGTTCCTTTCCTCTACTCTATTCTGGTTTTTCCTACAGATGCCTAGAGCAAGTCCCTGTTGGTCTTGTGGAAATTTTATTGTAAGTTATACTTTTGTATCTTTGTATATTCATGAAAGCTTCTTGTCTGGATGTGTTGAAATAGAATACAGTAATAGAATACAGTGTGGTTTTCCCTCTTTCATATTATCTTGTCTCTTTGCATTCTATTTGTTCTCTAGTGTGTTTCACTTGTAAGGCATTTGAAATACACCAGCTACAAGGTAGTTTGTCTAATTATTTATGAGTTCTTTTCAAGGAGAGGACTAAGTTTCATAGATGATTTCAGAGAGAAAAACATTGTGATAAATATTTGATGCAGATGTATGTATATGAGAGGATAGTTTGGAAGGCACTCTATCTCAGCTACATGTAGTTTGTAAGGCACTCTACAGTATCTCTATTATTTTATCTCTGTTGATTCATGTTTTCATTGAATCTTTGCCCAAGGGATAGGCACTGGTCTAGAGTATAGTTTGCAGTCTATTCCTCATCCAATATCAGAAATCAATTTAATAAAAAATACTCTTGTTACTAAGAACAAATGAGCTAAACTCATAAGGATTTGTATCAGCAGGATACTATTCAGTTTGTTAATCCCTTAAAGAGTGGATAATTAGGTTATCCCTCCTATAATAAAAGGAAGAAGGATGAAAGTCCTTGTATCACTGGTTTTGGCTATATTTAAGATCATGGTTTATATGGTTAAATCTTGCATCTAGTTATTCTTGGTCATTCGCAAGGTGATTTATCAGTTGGTTTCACAAAGATACATAGAAAATTAGTGTCCACATTATAAAATATTGTGTAAACAGCAATCATAAAAGGTAAAACCTGCCTGAGTATATGTGGAGCTCAAAAATGAAGAAGGACCTTATCTAGTCCTTAGCAATTAGGCTTTTCTTGTCTCTGAATCAGTATTAGAAGGCATAGTGTTCAAGTAGTCATTTCAAGCACTGTGATTCATACAAGAAAAATCCCTAACACCAAACACTACCATTGGTGACTGCAACTAAATTACCATTAATTCCATCTTTGAGTGCAGTTGTTGGAGCCAAGTATGCATTCTTCTCTCTAAGACCTTTTCAAATTTCAGAGAACTTGGCCACGTGGAAACCCATCGCACACTTGCAGCATAATCCATGAACCCTTTGTTTACCTCATGAGTTAGAAAAAAATTTCTTCCTTTCTCTTTAGTCGTGCACTTGAAACACCTTTACTTAAAACTTTGATCATTTGGAGAGGAAGAGAAAACCGTCCATCTCATCTAAACCTTTAGTCATACACTCACCGCTCCCTCTTGAACATTCCTTTATTCTCCATGCATGAATGACAGTCATTGATTTAATCTATAATCCATCCTATTCGCAAGCTCACAACATAAAATGTAACAAAACCTTGACCTCCAAAAGTATGCAACAATCTCTAGACTAACCAAAAACCTAACCATCGTGCACTCGTACACCAAAAATTTATTGGCTAACTTACACAACAAGTGAATGACAACATCTTCTAAACCTTGGACTAAACTGTGTCACACACTCGCAGGCCAAATGAACTTAACTGCCAACCATGCATGACTAAGTGACAATATAAGCTTCCCTTTTCTCTCTCACTCACAGTGTTAGAGAAATAACCACAACAACACCTGTGACTATGGTACACAACTCAAGACGTCTTTTCTCACTCACTCATGCTGCTAACTGACAACATGACTAAATAATCATGATTGCATGACAAAACATAAAGGCCAAGCTTAACAAAGAATTAAAAGCCCGAACACCCTAGCATTTTATTTTCAAAAATTTAAAAGACCTTACCAACAATGATGTGGTAAAAACCACTTCTCAGCATTCATAGGGAAAATTCAAAAAATACAATGCTAACAGTGGCTCCGACTGGGGAAAGTTAATTTCAAGATTAATATTAGGATCCAATCACTTTGGGAGGTAGAAAAAAACTAAAACTAAAACTATACATAATATAAACTAGAAACAAATACAAAGACAAGACCTAATACCGAAAACAAAACTACTATGCATGGAAGAAAAGTTCTGAGAAATAATGTTTCAGGAATTTTCCATGCACTGGTGATTCTTGCATCTCACCATGAGAGTTTTCCAAATAATATGAGTCCTTTCCATTGAAATCGTCAACCCCAAAAGAGCCCAACCATAATGACTCAAATTTTCCCTGCTTTCCCTTCTCTTCTTTTCATGCTTTCCACTGAAGCACCACATCATTGATTTGAAACTTCCTCTCAGTTTCTCTTTTGTCAAATAAATATTTTGATTACTACTGCATTTTCAATTTTATTTTTTTATGTTCTTCACTCCTAATTTCTACTAACTCAACCAATTGGACCATCCTATCCATCATAGGTTCTAACATTTCAATCTCTTCCTCCCGTTAAAATTTGTAAACATGTAACAATTTATTCAATGGAAATCTTGTTTGTGCTTCATAAACCATCTCAAAAGGGGAAACCCTTATTTCCTTTTGAGTTGTCACCCTATCAGCCCATAAAGTCAACTTCAACTTTGAATGCCATGGCCTTTTGTTCTTCTCTAGAATCATTTTAATAATTTTTATTATACTCTTATTGTTGTACTCAACCTGTCCATTTAGTTGTGGATGATAAGGTAAGGAGTAAGATATAACAATACCATAACTTTCACAAAAATCCTTGAATCCTTAGGCCTGAAGCACATGGCATTATCCATTATTGACCTAGTAGGCACACCAAACCTAGTCAAAATATTATCTAACAGGACATCCATAACCATTTTACTGGTTTCCTTCTTGGATGGGATTGCCTCAATCCATTTAGTGAAATAATCAGTGGCTACTAGAATCCAACTGTAATTACCTAAAATTGGTCACCTAAACCCTAGACCCCCAATCTTAGCAATTAATCAAGAAACCATAATCTTGTTTATTTTAAGTCCTAAATCAAACAGGCAATTATCAAATTTGAACTGATCTGACCTAAACCCTAGGTCCTAATCGATCATCTTACTTGATTAATTAATTAATTCCTAAAATTACATTACATTGGCAAATATATCTTATGTTAATTTTGATATTATGACATATTAATTAAATAAAAATCACAAAATTGTCAATTAAATCAAAAAGGAATTAAATTAATTATAAAAACATGAATGTGCAGTCAAAATCAATTAAATTATTAAAAATGCATATGAATTCATCAAATTCAGTTGACTGATTATCAAAATGGAAACAATCCAGTTCCACTCAGTTAACTAATTCTCCACTATTTATCATTTTGGAAACATTTCAGTTAACTAAAAATAGAATATGGAAGTTTCTAAAACAACTGAACAGTTAGTTCAGTCAACTGGCTCTCTCGACCAATTGAATCACTTGCACATGGATTCTGCTTCTTCAACCAAATCTGAGCCACTTTTTTTGTTCGATCTCGACCGTCAATTCAAGAGAGATTTCTATAAAAGAGAAACTCTTTTCCTTCACAAAGGATCCTAATTTTTAATTGTAGTTATTATACTACATTTTTATGTTAGAATTCTAAGCACTAATCATTTATCTTTTATTGTAGTTTATTACTTTCAAAGCATGCAAACAATTTAACTTAGAGCACACTTTGTTTTGGTCTTAAAACTAAATCTCTCATATTTCAATTTGGTGCTTCTAAAAAGAACCTTAATCATCTTTGGATGAACAAAAAATTGCATAATCATTTAGATTAATCATCATTTTACTTTCAGCATATAGCTCTAAATCCTTCATTTAGGTTAGTGTGTAGTCACTGAGCTTGCAATGACCTGAGAACAAGCTCATACTCCTGCCTTCTAGAAGGAAACAGGTCGACTCTTTCAGACATGTAGGATAAACGAATCCATATTCATTCATGTATGAAACTAAAGTATAATGACTATGTTGAAGCGTAATGCTAAGTAAGAAGGCCACTTTTAGCACACACATTTTTGGCGCCCACCGTGGGCCTGAAAATCAATTTCAGACCACATTATTAAATTCTATTTTTATTTTTGTTTTTCATTCATTTTGAGCAAAATCTGGGTCCACCATTGCATTTGAATCATTGTTTCAGTTTGAAATGACTATAAACACGCCTACCTTTGCTAAAGATTGAATCTGTCAAAAAAAAATTGCAAACAGAGGCAGTACAACCTTCTACACAGATAATGAGGAAATTTTTTGGCAATATCGAGGTATTTTTTTCAAAATTTTGGTCTGTATTAAAAACCCAAATATCATTTAGTATTGGAATTCTATACATTGTTAATATTGGATTTTGATATCATCTGCTATTGGAATTCTATACATTGTTAATATAGGATTTTGTGAATACTAATTTGCAGCAAACCCCAAGCTAGAAGACCAAGCCGTTATCCATTTGATTCACATTATGCATTTAAAGCTTTGTATTTAAACAACTCTATTGGTACTCACTGTGCAAGTGCGGGATTAAACATCCCCACACCACATCTCGCGCCACCTATCTCCTATCTCCCCCCTCTGTTGTGGTCCTCTGCCACTCCCTGCTCTACACACCCTCTTCCCACCCCCTCTCAACCTTCACTTTACCCTCCATAGTCACTACAATCCCTTCCTCCCTCCAAATGCAACTTCTACCGCGCAGTTTAACTTCTCCCTCCACCCTGCACCGCCTAAACTTCACCTGCGCGGAGAGGGAAGGTGTTGAGAGTTGTTCCACCTAAACTTCACTCACCTCCCACCCACATTACCCAATCCCTTCTCCAATGAACCCACTCCTCCTCCATGTGTTGTCTGCCTCTTCCCTCCTCTCAACCCACACCTCACCCCACAGCTTCCTTCCACCATGGCCTGCTGCTCATCCACCTGCGCTGCACCTTCCATAGCCACCATCCCAACCCACCTCCATTTCCCTTCCCTCTGCCTCCTCTAACGCCTACACCTCCCACCTTCCACAGCTCCCAAACCTTCACGCGTCTTCAAAGTCCATTTGTACATAGGCTTTTGGTCAAACATTTCACACGCTCTGTCACACTTGACCACTGCATATAAACTCCAATGTTTAGAGTATTTCATTCAAATCATGCGCGCATTGTCTCCTTTTTTTTTGTCTATCTTTCATACGTACTAATTCAATTTCATGAGGGGAAGGTATCGCATTTATCATCTAGTTCACTTGTACCAAATTCTTTATCAATATATCATACGCTTGCATTGATACTTTTGTCTTTTCACAAAGCTTTCTTGGCGCAACAAAGAGAACATTGGCAAAGGTAAATGATTCTGCCAGTTGGTTATGCTTGAAAGTGATGCAGGGGGGATAAGACAATGGGGCCAAGGGCACACCCAAAACCAACCACCTTGCAGATACAATGCAAAATTACACAACACAGTGAGAGAAGAGAAATGTAGATATCTTTATCATTAATCAATCAAACTCAATACATGCCAGGCTATAAGGCCTTCCTAGTTATGGCCATATACATCAGAGTGTATTAAAATTCAATCTTCTTACAACAAAGATCTCAGATCTTTAATATTCTAACATTTTCCTTCTTTCTCTAAGACTTCTACCAAACTAAGAACATACAAAAATATATATACAAGAGTCCAACAAAGTAGTCGGCGCTCAAATACAAAGGTGAGACTGAGATTTAGGTCCACACGGATCCCTAAGATAGATCCCAGCTACGAAATTAAAATAAAGAAGTTAGCCACCAACACCAATTCCAAAATAAACCAACTCAGCAAAGGAAAAGCCAAACAACAGAGCACTCGGCAAAAGAAAAGCCGAGCAACAACAACAAGCATGATCGAGAAACTCGTCAAGGATGTCAAGCAATAGAAGAATAGTATGCCGAGCAATACGAAACTAACAGAAAAGGAAAGTAACATATTTTTGGGTGAGTAGGATTTCCAAGGACCCAAGATGCTCGACCTACATTAGACACCTGGGGTTGAAAAGAAATAATTCCCTGAATCATGCACCAGGTCCAACCTAAAATGAATCCAACTTAGATTGAGAAATCCAAGATGAGTCCTCAATCACTTTTTTTTCCCACTTTACCAGATATTCCATGTATTCTTTTCCTCTTGTATTTCTACCAACTCTCTATTTCAAGATCTTCTCAACTTCCTCTATCTACTTCTTAGGATAATCACTTGATATTTTCACTTCTTCATCAGGTTCATGATATTCATACAAGTCTAAGATATTGAAATAGGTGATATATCCATGTCATTAGGTAATTCAACTTCATAAGCATTTCCACTGTCAAATCTTCTCGATATTTTACAAGGACCAAATTTCTTCATCTTTAGTTTCCCATATGTTCCAATAGGAAATCTTCCTTTCTTCATATGAACCATCACATCATCACCAAATTCAAATCTCTTATGTCTTCTTGATCTGTTCACATCATCTTTGTATTTCTGATTACTTTTCTACAGCTTCTACTTTACATCCTTATGCAATTTCATCATAAATTTTGTAAATTCTTCTGCTTCAGCGCTTCTTTTCTCTTCACCAACAATATCTCTAAAATCTGATATACCTCTAGGTTGTGTGCCATGAACAATATCAAAAGGTGTCTTTCTAGTACTTCTGTTTACTGAACTCTTGTATGCAAATTCTTCTTGTGCCAACATCAAATCCCAATTGCCTGGTGTGTCTCCAACTAAACATCTCAATAGGTTACCCAAACTTCTGCTTACCACTTTTGTTTGTCCATCAGTCTATGGATGAAATGTAGAACTAAATTTCAACTTAGTATTTAGCTTCTTCCAAAGTGTTCTCCAAAAATAACTTACAAACTTACTGTCTCTGTTAGAGATGATACTCTTTGGTAATCCATGCAATCTAACAATCTCCTTAAAGAAAATATCTTCTATATGAACTGCATCTGATGTTTTCTTACATGGTATAAAATGTGTCATCTTAGAAAATCTATCCACAACAACAAATATAGAATCATTACCTCTTGCTGTCCTTAGAAGTCCAAGAACAAAATCCACGCTTATATCACTCCAAGGTTTCTTAGGAATAGTAATAGGTGTATACAATCTAGTATTCTGACTCACTCCCTTTGCAATTTGATAGACTCCACAACTTCTCACAAATTTTTGAACATCCTTATACAACTAAGGCCAAAAATACCTCTCCTTTAGCAAACTCAATATGTTATCAATGTCAAAGTGTCCAACCAATCCACTACTATGTTTCTCCTTTATCATAGTAGTTCTCATTGATCCTCTAGGTATACATAACTGAATTCCTTTAAACAACATATCTTCCTGAATGAAATAGTCTTCATACTTACTTGATTGATTTGTATTAGGTGCTCTGCAAACTCTCCACTGCTCTAAAAAATCAAGATCATTTTCATACAAATTCTTCATGTCATCAAAGCCAAGAACTTCAATTCTCATTTCAATCAACAAAGATATTCTTCTACTCAATGCATCAGCAACTCTATTAGATACTCCACTCTTATGCTTAATCACAAATGTAAATCTCTGCAAATACTCTACCCATTTCATATGTCTCTAATTCAACTTATTTTGACTACCCAAATATTGTAAAGCCTTATGATCAGTATACAACACAAATTCATTTGGCATCAAGTAATGCCTCCATTTCTTCATAGCTTGCACAATAGCATAGAATTCTTGATGATAGACACAATATTTCCTCTTTACTTCATTCAACTTTTCACTAAAGAAAGAAACATGTTTACCTTCTTGAGTCAATACAGCTCCAATTGCACTTCCACTTACATCACATTCAACTTGAAATACCTTATTGAAATTAGGTAAGGCTAGCACAGGTAATTCAGCAACCTTCAACTTCAAAGCTTTAAAACTCTTATCAGCTCCATGTGTCCATTTGAACCCTCTTTTGTCTCCTCTCATTGTCTCAGTCATAGCATTGCAAATAGAACTAAAATTTTTGATAAACTTCCTGTAAAAACTTGCTAATCCATGAAATGATCTTACCTCTGTAACATTCTCAGGTGTAGGCCAACTCAATATAGCTCCAACCTTTTTTGGATCCATCTTCAAACCATCATCTGAAATCACAAAACACAAATACACAAGCTCTTCTTTCATGAAGGAACATTTCTTCAGATTTATCAGCAACTTTTCCTCTTTCAACCTTTGCAACACTTGTCTTATATGCATCAAATATTCTTCTCTGGTTTTACTAAATATTAGAATATCATCTAGGTATACAATCACACATTTGTTTAATAATTTCTTCAAAACTTCATTCATCAATCTCATAAACGTACTTGGTGCATTAGTTAAACCAAAAGGCATAACCAACCACTCATACAAACCTTCTTTTGTCTTGAAAGCAATCTTCCATTCATCACCTTCTCTGATTTTGATATGATGATATCCACTCTTTAAATCAATTTTGGTAAAATAATTTTCTCAACTCAAATAGTCCATTATTTCATCCATTCTTGGTATAGGAAACCTATACTTGACTGTGATCTTGTTTATTTCTCTAGAATCAGTGCACATTCTCCATTCTCCATTCTTCTTAGGTGCCAACACAATAGGTACTGCACATGGACTCAAACTTTCTCTGATTAATCCTTTGTTCAACAACTCATGAACTTTTCAATTAAGCTCTTCATTCTCGGTAGGTGTCAACCTATGTGGTGCTTTGTTTGGTAAAATATCTCTAGGAATTAGATCCATATAGTGGCTGATATCTCTGATTGGTGTCAAACCATCAGGTACATTATCTGAAATGATTTCTTTGTATTCATTCAGAAAATTCTCAACTTCTGTAGTTATGTCATCTTCTGCATTCTTACTTGGTTTGTTAGGAATCAAAGCATAACAAATATCATCTCTTTTTCAGATCTTTAACAAAATGTCTACCTTCCATCAGACAAACTTTCACAGATGTACATAACTCATCAACAGATTCTTCAATCAAAGGTAACAAAATTTGCTTCTTCCCATCAACCCAAATATAATTCCTATTCAACCTTCCATCATGTATAGCATGTCTATCATATTGCTAAGGTCTACCCAACAAAATATGACAACAATCCATTGGCATAATATCACATAACACCTTGTCATAGTACTTTCAATTTTCAGATTCACAAAACATTGTTCAGTTACCATTAATGTGTGCTCATCTTTGATCCATGAGATTTGATAGGGTTTTGGATGCTTCATCCTCTTTAACTACAACTTTGAGACCATTTCTTCTGATACCAGATTCTCTAAACTTCCACTGTCAACAATGACTTTCCAAACCTTATCTGCAACCCTACATCTGGTTTTGAACAAACTCTTCCTGATAGGATCTTGCTTATCTTTCTCACTCCATAGTATCCTTCGGATCATGAGATTCTCAGGTTCATTTGATGACTCTTCTTGCACTAATGCATTTCTTCTACTGCTACCACCTTTCTTTCTTACATGTATACATTCAAAGGATTTGTGTCCTTCTTCACCACAATTGTAACAAGTTACTTGGAACCCTCTTCTGCTATAACCACCTCTCAAGTAATTACCTCTTCCTCGGTATGAATTTACACCTTTCCATTTAGTCTTTCCTTTGTCTTGAATAGTGTCTATATTTCACTTGTTTGGTTCAGATCTACTATTTTCACCATAAGATCTACCTCTTCCTCTAGGGAATCTACCACCTCTACCTCTTTGTCTTTGTTCATATCTTCTATTCAACTTTTCTTCAGCTTTTAGGGAAAATTAGTATGTATCTTCAATGCCTTCCATCTTGATCAAACTGATTTCATCTTGTATGGAACTTCTCAAGCCATTCAGATATCTTGCGACTCTTTCCACTTCACTTCAACATGTTTAGATCTGATGTCCAATCTTTAAAATTCTTCAATGTAGTCTTTGACTGACTTGTCCTTCTGCTTCAAAATTTTCATTCTCTGAACTAGGTTAATCTAATAATCATAAGGAAGAAACTTGCCTTTCAATTTGTTCACCATCTTATCCCATGCCTTGATTTTGTCTTTACCTTTCTTCTTTCTATCCAATTGCAGGTGTTCCCACCATAAGGATGCATGACCTTTTAGTTTTGTGCTTGCAATCTTGACCTTCTTGCCTTCTACAACATTCTCATATTCAAAATATTTTTCCATCTTAGTGATCCAATCAATCAATTCATCAGAATCTAATTTTCCACTATAGTCAGGGGGGATAAACTGAGGTGTGGACTTCAAGCTTTTCAACGCTCTTAGGAATCTTTCCTCTTCTTGATCTGTCACAGGTGCAAGTGTAACTTCACCTTGAACCTCTTCAAACTCATCATCACTAACATCTTCAAGATGTCTTCCTCTGCACTGGGCTATCTCAAGAGCTTCCAATCTTGCAGCCATTTGTCTAAGAATATCAGCCAGACCTTGATCGACATTTCCTCTCCCTTGAACCATCTTGAAACTCTCTGAAATTGTAGATCAGATTGCAACCTGCCACCCTACAAAAAATATCTTTAGATTTTACAAGAAGGAGCCACAGATCTCAATTAACTCTAATACCACTTGACGCAAGGGGCGATAAGACAATGGGGCCAAGGGCACACCCAAAACCAACCACCTTGCAAATACAATGTATAATTACAAAAAAACATAGTGAGAGAAGAGAAATGCAGATATCTTTATCATTAATCAATCAAACTCAATACATGCTAGGTTGTAAGGCCTTAATGGTTACGGCCATATACATTAGAGTGTATTAAAATTCAATCTTCTTACAACAGAGATCTCAGATCTTTAATAATCTAACATTTGCCTTCTTGCTCTAAGACTTCTACCAAACTAAGAACATACAAAAGAATATATACAAGAGTCCAAAAAAGTAGTCGGTGCCCAAATACAAAGGTGAGACCCAGATTTAGGTCCACACAGATCCCCAAGATAGATCCTAGCTACGAAATTAAAATAAAGAAGTCGGCCACCAACACCAATTCCAAAATAAACCAACTCAGCAAAGAAAAAGTCAAGCAACAGAGCACTTGGAAAAAGAAAAGTTGAGAAACAACAACAAGCATGACCGAGCAACTCAGCAAGGATGCCGAGCAATAGAAGAAAAACATGTTGAGCAACAGGAAACTAACTGAAAAGGAAAGTAACATATTTTTGGGTGAGCAGGATTGCCAAGGACCCAAGATGCTCCTACATCAGAAATTTTCTAAGCCATAAAAATGAATCTAGCCCACACCTGTCCCACAATCATTACATTCCATGGGATGTCTTCTCCTAAGAATTCTATCAAACAGTATGTGTGCACTATGTTTTTGAACTTATTTTAGTGCTAATTTGAATGCTTTGACCTTGGCTCGTAGGGAGGGATTCTCATGAATAGTCCACGTGCATCATAGGTCATGTCTATGTTTCCACAACCGGTGGCTCCTATAAAAACCCTCCCACCACCGGTGGCCACCTAATCAACTTCCCTCCAAATAGGAAATTCACAAAGAGACACATGGCGGCCTTCCATTGCTCTTGTTTTTGCACACAGGGATTTCAACCCATTAAATTTGACGCCCATCTAGACGTTATTTGCAGGGCTACTGGATTTTTTTTTATGACGGTCTCCAAGCCATAAATTTTAACCTTGGAATCTGCTAACATCAGCAAAAAATTTTAAAAATCTGCCTTCACCATATGCATTTTAGTTTTTACAGTCTAACTTTGAAAGCTCATATCTCACTCATTTTGGCTCCTTTTTTAGTCCAATTTTTTTTATTTTGGGTAGATTTTCATAGTGATCACTGTGGTGGAATTAGATTTTTCTTTTTCTTTCTGTATTTATTAGAAACTACACATTTTGATGACTGTACCTACCTAATCCTATGTTTTGTAGCTTCCAAAGCCTCGTACGGGCTCATACGACCACCTTTTTTAGTACAATTTTTTTTGAAAATGCATGAGTTTTTGTCTACTTTCTGAATATGTGATCTTTTTTTTTATTTTTTGATTTTGATAATGTGGACTAATCTTTGGCTTTGATTCTCAAGTGATTATCTTTTGCATACAGCCTAACAGTGGTTTGCAGAATGTTATCTAAGAAGACTAAAACACAAACTACTCATGAATTGGTTTTGCAGGTTGCCTTTGATCAATAGAATGCAAAACATTGTTCTTGCATCTTGTTTTTGATTTCTTAAAATAGGAACCCATATGCAAGACTTCTTAAAATGAACATTTGTTTGATATTTTAGGAATGACAATAATGTTAGAAAACTATGCTCTCGCCCTTTTGGGATGATCAAACATCCATAAACATTATTGTCATTTTCTTATTCTACTTGGAGTGTCTTCTAGTTTTGTAAACCCAAGGAATTGCATGGACCTATCCTCTCCCTCGCCTTCCTAGATCTTGGGTGAAAGATAAATCCATACAAATCCGTTAGTGTGGCTACCTCCCAAGTGCTTTAACAGAGCTGGTGAGAGTGGATTGCCCAACCGGTAACAGGCTAAAACCAAGCCCTTCCAAACCGGTATATAAAAAATTTCATTGTGATTAATATCATAGTGAACAGGTGTTGATTGTGTTATGTCGAGAAGAAGATCTCCCTCACTACCCTTGTGGTGCATTAAAACCCATAGAACATAACTTCTATAGGCTAGGAGGCCTCCATAATAGAGCTAGTATGCTACAAGTATAACCACCTAAATGGATTCCCTAGCTACAAATAGTGTTCTAGTATCCAAAAACCCTCTATCTGTTGGCGTGAAAGGTTTTTTGGCCTGACTAAGACGTCCCACACTTTCACAGCTCTTAGTAGAGACAATAGTCCCTTGGGAAGTCATTACCCTTGGGATTCAAAGCTTGGTGTGCCTGAGAAGTGAGTGCACTATAAGGCGAAGCTCATGCCTCCAAGCTTCTAAGTTGTCTGTTATGAGTAGGCGTGGCTGAAACTGGTTCAAGTGGGAATTAAATAGATATTGCCTTGGCTTACCTAGGATTGTGGTGTCTCTGTTCTTTTTTTTACAACAAATATTCTGCTTGATGTGTTTTGCATGGGTGAAGCATAAAAACAAACAAACAAAACATTCAAATCAAACATCAAACATCAAACTGATCATTCAAATTCAAAATCTGCACTTCTAGGTGTTAACTATCAATTCTTGTCCAAGTTTATGCATCTCATATTAAACTCTAGAAATCAATCAACTTGCTATCTAAATTTCTCTTCTATGGTGAAATTTTTGTTCAAATTTTCATCAAATCTGTGGTCTCATCAACATCATCACTAGTCTATTTTTTACTACAATCTATTGACAATCTGACTTGTTTTTGTTTGAAATATGATTTCGTTGTGCTAGTCCAAGTGACTTTTTATCTTATCATATTTGTTTGTGCTATCCTTATCTTGAGTTGTGAGAGCAGGTTCATTAACCTTGACTCAATATTGGATTCGTTGCTTCTCTGCATCTCATATTAAACTCTGGAAATCAATCAACTTGCTGTCTGAATTGCTCTTCTATGGTGAAATTTTTGTTCAATTTTTCACCAAATCTATGTTCTCATTAACATCATCACTAGTCTATTTTTGACTGCAATCTGTTGACAATCTGACTCGTTGTTGTTTGAAATCTGATTTCATTGTGCTAGTTCGAGTTTTTGCATCTCATATTAAACTCTAGAAATCAATCAACTTGCTATCTAAATTGCTCTTCTATGTTGAAATTTTTGTTCAAATTTTCACCAAATCTGTGTTCTCATCAACATCATCACTAGTCTATTTTTTACATTAATCTATTGAAAATCTTATTCGTTGTTGTTTGAAATATGATTTCATTGTGCTAGTCCAAGTGACATTTATCTTATCATATTTTTCTGCACTATCCTTATCTTGAGTTGTGAGAGCAGGTTAATTAACCTTGACTCAATATTGGAGTCGTTGCTTCTCTCTCTCAGTTGGACTTTATCTCCTCTATAATTTGGTCTTGGACTTAATCAGTACTTTAGATATCACTTCAGTACCTATCAGTCAATCAACTAATTCATCATACCTCCTCTTCAATCTTCTATGCAAACATATCAACCCAATCTTACAATGTCTAAAAGATAATGGGCTAAATCTTATGGTCCTAACAACGTGCAAAAAGAGATTCTTATGGCAGCTCTATCAAAACAACTTGAATCTTTGAAATCTGAAATCCAGGAATTAAAAGGGGAAAAAGATACACAATCCAACAAGTCCTCATTGATCTTTCCTTTTCTCTATGATCAGGAGTCATCCATACTTCATTTCTCTTCAAAATCAGATGAAAGTCTTTTCTATCCATAAAATAAAGATATTACAAGTCAAGCAGTGTCTAATTATCCTTTAGAGAGAATGTTTACTCCTTTGGGACAATCTTATGAATCTGCATTAGAAGAACTTCTTGATAATGATCTCATCACATTACCTCAAGTCACATCATGTGGATGAAGATTCTTGAGTAACTATTATGCATATCCTCAACATAATGAGCATAAAACTTCATCTTGCATGGAGTTGAAACATAAAATCCAAGATATCATAGATACTAATCTCAAGCATGATAATTATCAAGAATCCATGTCTATAAATGGTTCGCAAATCACATCTCCTTCTTCTTCCATTCCTCCATCTCCTAAAGCTTCAAGACCAACCACACCATCTTCATCAAGAACTGAACCTAATGACAGCTATGTCTACCCTCAAGGACTACCTCTAAAAGAGATCTAAGCTAATCAACATATGACTACAAGTATTTCTCAGGCTTCAAAGATCATATACCCAAAGCATCAATGTGCTTCAATGCTTATCATGCCTACTCCAAATGATTTTCCATTAGTGTGTCAAGATTCCTTCATGCAGATTAAAACTCCTACCTCATCCTTAGAAGTGGATCCATGTCAAGAGGGCAATCCAAACTGTGAAGAAATAAATATCATTAATGATCAAGATCAAGACACCATCCATCTTTATCCAACACTTGACCAAAGTCACACATCTCAAGAGTCTCATGATGATTTCATCATCCCCTTCCATTTCTTCCCAGAAGAAACTCTTACATCTCCTTTATCTTATCCATCTCCCAAGCAAGATCAAGATATCTTGTTTGGCATCTCTAATGGGCCTATTGAAAATGAAGAGAAAGGGACTCTTTGTACACCATCTAAATATCCTTGTCAAGATTGCAGCATCCCATCATCTCCTTGTCATGCTCCTCCATATCCACCTCAAGAAAACATCATTCCTCCAAATCCCTTGTAGAAAAATAAATCCCTTCAAACTTCAACTACTCCTATCAAACTTGCTCCTATAAAAGCTACTCATGCTCATGTTGATATACAAATGAATTCTAAAGAGAAGATCCTTATCCATGTAGCTCACTCTAAATATGTTGATATCCCTTCCACACCTTATATCTCTCTATTCAAACTTAAGCATCAGCCTTCTCCATCTTCCAAATCCATCCTTGGTCCTTATATCCCAAAGATAAAACCGTCAAACCTTCCATCTATATTGGGTCCTTATGTCCCTCCATCCACCATGGCTATGACTACTCACTTATCATCCACGTACCCTATCCTCTATCATGATCAACAAAGACATACATCCTTGAAATCTCCTTATCAACCAATCCATGGGAACCCGTCATATGAGTCATATTCATCAACAATTCCCAAGTCTTTTGGAAGCAATTTGGATGTGCAACGAAGAAATTAGAAATACAAGAATCCACTTACACATGAAGATCACTATGTCCCATCTAATCAACATGTGACTACAAAGAAAAAGGAAATACTCAAGAGACTGCAAAGGTCCACTGAGCAAAGGATAAATTCACAACAAATATGGGTTCCTAAATCCGCATTGGATGAATTGCATTCTAAATCATCCAAAAACAACAAATAAAAATCAAAATCTATGTGGATTCTCAAGTCTCTTCGAAAGGACTTGGATACAAAAAGAAAATCAAAAGTTATGTGGATTCCCAAGTCTCTCTTAAAAGGCTTGAACAAAAAGGAAAAGTCAGAGTTGGCATCCAAGCTTCCAAAGTCTTTCACTTCATCTCCATCTAAACATCTCCCATCTACTAACTCTATTTTGGGTCCTCATATCCAAAAATCCATTACCTTGAATACTTCATCAATCTTGGGTCCTCGTGTACCAAGATCCATATCCACACGTCCCTCAAATTCTCAAGATATTCCATCCACTTTTCCTCCATTTGTTCACTACCCTTCAAGGGATCTGTCAATGTTGATCTCATTACCTTTTCCATCACCTACCTACTACCCATCCATCCCATATCTTGCTATTCCTCTTATCCAATCCATCACATAAATCCTTGGCTATCATCTCCCTTATCCTCCATATCATTTTTCTCTACCATCACCCTATTAGCATCTTTGAGCATACTTTCAGCAACCTTGGCCTAACATAACATATCTTTCTAAGGAGCACTATCTAAAGAGCGAGAAGCTGAATTTCCTCCATAAAATCAAAAGTACATAAAAATGAAAAAAGTACCTTGGTTAAAATCTGGTAAATGGGCACTTTGGTAGAAAAAGTAAAGATAAATCAATCCGTCCTATGGTGAAAACCACTTCTTGTGGCACCTTGGATAAGTACCATGATGAAAACCTGGCAAACAGGGGTCATACATAATTCCTCCTACTTTTACTCTTCACTCTGGGGAAAGTTCCTTCCATGTCATCCTATCAATCATACCTTACATCTAGCTATCCTATGAGCATCCATGTTCCTTTCGGTGATCTTGACAATGTTGAGCCAATCCATGAACACCATGCATCTTGACATCCATTATCCTTTACATCATCCTATTCACTTGCTCTCATCCATGGCACCCTATCGTCATCTTGCTTATCCTAAGCCCATCTTTGAGAATTTTCCCCTTTATCTTGATTGTGCTATCATAGCTATATCCTATCCAAAATTGACCCCTTGGTCTTGATCAAAGTTGAAAAATAAGTTCTTAAGAAACTTCTTGACATGTCAATTCTTTTGGACTGCATGCTTTCATGACATCTGGTCATCATCCTATATGATATCCAAGACCTCTCGATGAGCCTACATTCCTACATTATTCTTTTTCCCTAGCTTGGGTAATCTTGAGGAGACTGTCCATGAGGGTTGCATTCACCCTCTTCATCCATCATTGTCTTTTCACCTAATCCATCTGCACTAACCTCTACCTTGCTAGACATTGGGGGAAAACCAATGTGATCTTTCTTGAGATTAGTTAATCTCTAAAAAATCTAAAAATTAGAAAAACTCCTAAAAAAATGATCATCTTGGTGAAAACCTAGCAATAGGTGTCGTGATGCATCAATAAAAAAAATTGAAAAATTGAAAAATACAAAAAAAATGAAAAAGAAGAAAAGTGTCTTGGTGAAAACCTAGTAAACAGGCGTCATGGTAGAAAAAATAGAATCTCTGCCAAGTAGGTGAAAACCTGGTAAACATGCACCTCTTGTACTCAGTGCTCCATCTATCAATGCTCAGTCTTGGCAATCTTTTGCTTCAGTTTGTACATATCTTTTAGTCACTTATGTGACACTCTGGTTCTTTTGAGAACCCTCCTAGCTTGAAACTAATCCAGAGTCATAACCTATGGGAAATCAAATTGGATTTTCCCTTGTAGTATGATTCAAGTTAGACATCACCGTTTGCTACTAGGGGCATGAGTCCCCGATTTGATCGTATCTTTGGTTTACACCAGAGTCAGTAATCTTGTCATTTTTGAAGAACAACTCGCTACTGACACAAATAGGTGTTTCTCAATACCACAATCAACACTATTTTTTAACACTATCTTTGGATGCATCTGTGTTTCTTAACACACATTGGATATCGCAAATGTAAACAACAAATTGATAGAAATCAAACACATAGCACTCACAAGAACAATGATTATTATCAACACCTCATATGTATACACATCCAAAAACTTTGAAACTGGCTGAAGTATGCTCAACTTCTATTCATATGTTGTATGTTCTCAATGATTTTTCTAGTCTTTTCCTTGTCTACTATTTGTTGGTGTGGTCCTGATGATCCAACAACATCAAATAATTAGGGTGTATGTGGTAAAAGCTCCTATATTAAGGAAGAAAAGCCTCACATCTCTTGATCCTATTTATTTGTACACCAAGGTGATGTCAAAACTATCTCCTTGATTGTTATTTCTCTGCTTTTTTAGGCAAGATCACACTCATGGTTATCTTGGCTTTGAATGCCTCGATATTGGTATACTCTTGCAACATCAACTGGAAACAACATTCAGGTCATCTCAGCTTTTGTGCCTCGATGCTTATGTTAGTTTCCCATATCTTATCTAATGAAAGTCATATTCATATTCTTATGGTCGCAGTGGCACCGGTAAGGATTGTATCAACTCCGATGTTCCAAAAAATGGTCTATGATGAAAATTTCCAAAGCTAAATCTTTGTGACTACACCTTAGGTTGCATTCATGTTAGTCTTGCATCTGCATGGTGATGAAATCAGTATAATAACTTTATCTCTATCCAATATGAAGCATCTAAGATTCGAATCAATCAATCTTCTCATTTTCAAGTGGTCATGATGCCCATCGCTAATTCAACTATCTTGATTCCATTTTCAGGATTGAAAATTTTTTTTGCAGCTCACTACTTACACAACCAATAGAAATCTCTCATGATTTTCTTCTAATAAATCCATGTATCTTATATTTGGTCAATCTCAATCAAACATGACCTCTCATCAAGTATAGATTATGTCCTAACCACATGGGACCTCTTTCTAATCCGATCAGTTTCTTCCTAAATTTTCTAATCAATCAAATTTCTTCTAATCAATGGGGCACCTAGCCATATTTCAATTTTGCTCTCGAGGGGGTAGGATCGGGACATCAAAATTCCAGTGATCACATCCTCAATCATAACCCCATCGCTCATGGCATCTTAGCTTCATTGCATCAAATCAGGTTGAGATCATCTTAAATCAAAGGCAACCTAATCAATGGTCTTATACAATGGTGAATACACTCGAAACTAGGCAAGATCGGTCTTATACAGGTTATTCATTATTGAAACCAAATACATTGATCAAATTGACTTCATCACTTCAAATCAAGTCAATTTTCTTGCTAATCAAATCTCTTAATGGTAATCAGTTTCATCACTTCAAATCAAACTAGTTATTCATTCAAACCAATCAAAAAGGTTTAAGAGTTCCCGACAGATGTTTAGTTTCATCGCTTCAAATCAAATAGAGAATTATGTTTATATCCTTTGATCGATCTTCATCCAATCAAGCTCGAAGTCAGTCTTCTTCTTCAAAGAATGGTTTCATCACTTCAAATCAAACTATTTTGGGTCTTCTTGCTAACAAGTCTTTGAATCAATGTGTTGATCACACATCAATTCAAAGAGGAGAAAATGTAATCACCTAAAAATGTTCACCTAAACCCTAGACCCCCAATCTCAACAATTAATCAAGAAACCCTAATCTTGATTATTTTAAGTCCTAAATCAAACATGCAATTATTGAATTCAAACTAATTTGACCTAAACCCTAGGTCCTAATCGATCATCTTACTTGATTATTTAATTAATTCCTAAAACCACATTACATTGGAAAATATATCTTATGTTAATTATTTAATTGATATTATGACATATTAATTAAATAAAAATACAAAATTGTCAATTAAATTAATTATGAAACCATAAATGTGCATTCAAAATCAATTAAATTATTAAAAATGCATATGACATCATCAAATTCAGTTGACTGATTATCAAAATGGAAACAATCCAGTTCCACTCAGTTAACTGATTCTCCACTATTTATCATTTTGTAAACATTTGAGTTAACTAAAAACCGAATATGGAAGTTTCCAAAACAACTGATCAGTCAGTTCAGTCAATTGAATCTCTCGACCAATTGAATCACTTGCACATGGATTGTGCTTCTTCAATCAAATCTGAGCCGCTCTTTTTGTTCGATCTTGACCATCGATTCGAGAGAGATTTATATAAAAGAGAAAATCTTTTCCTTCACAAAGGATCCTAATTATCAATTAAAGTTATTATATTGCATTTTTATGTTAGCATTCTTAGCACTAATCATTTAGCTTTTATTGTTGTTTATTACTTTCAAAGCATGCAAATAATTTAACTTAGAGAACACTTTGTTTTGGGCCTAAAACTGAATATCTCATATTTCAATTTGGTGCTTCTAAAATGAATCTTAATCAGCTTTGGATGAACAAAAAATTGCATAATCATTTAGATCAATCATCATTTTAATTTTAGCATGTAGCTCTAAATCCTTCATTTAGGTTAGTGTGTAGTCACTGAGCTTGCAATGACCAGGGAGAAAGTTTATACTCTTGCCTTCTAGAAGGCAACAGGTTGACTCTTTCAAACATGTAGGATGAATGAATCCATATTCATTCCTCTATGACACTGAAGTATAATGACTATGTTGAAGTGTATTGCTAAGTAAGAAGGCCACTTTTAGCAAGCACACCAACTATGACCTCCACTTGACTTTTCTACAAATTCACTAATAAAATCAATGCCCCACTAGGAAAAACGTGCTTCTACTATCATAGGATTTAATGACAATACTCCTGAATATTTCATTTTAGAAGAAATCCTTTGGTAGGATTCACATTTCTGCACAAACTTTTGAGTATCTCTAAAAAGAGAAGGCCAATAAAATCTAGCTCTAATTATTTTATGTGTTGTAGTTTTTGTAGAGTAATGTCCTCCACAAACATCGTTATGCATTTTATTTAAAACTCTCTGACTGTGATTTATCTAAACATAATAGTAAAACCCCATCTTTATTTCTCAGAAATATATCACTCCAAACAAACACATACCTCTGAGCCTAGAGCCTGAGAGTTCTTTTCTAAGTATATGTCATATGCTCTAGACATTTGGCATTTTTTCAAAAAATATACAACATCAAGATACCATGGCTGTAATTCAATACTAGTATGAGTCATACCTATAGTTTGAACATTGTTAATCTGGGCCAGTTCCATGTTTTTATCTGTCATAAGCTTAGCTAAACTCAAACCTCTTGTTGGTTGCATTTCTTGTTTTTTAGTTCGCTTGAAAATTGTTTAGATGCCTATCATTCTTATGCCCAGAAGGTTAAAATTCATGTCAAAAATTGTTTACCTACCTTTGCAAATAATTTCTTTAGCTCAAAACCTATTTGAAAATGTCAAAACCCTAAGCCCTTGAGCAATTCTTGTTCGAAAGTATAGAAAATCCCTAAAATTCCCAAGATGGTTCTATTTCTACATTACCTTTTTATGAATTAAGTCTAAGTTTATGTGCATGTGCTTATTTGTTAGTCGCCAAGTCTCATAAGAAAAAAATGAATATTCCTTATGATCTAGGGACTTGGAGAAAAGCTTTGGTCGCGTAGTCTCTTGATAAAATAGAATATGCTGAAGTGGTTGTGAGACCTAGTGTGGATCGTTGATTTTAAGATAAGATCTAACAGTAGTCGCATTGTCTCTTGATGGAATCAGAGTTAGTAATCTTATTTGGTGACTTCAAGATTACTCAGTCACGTTATCTCCTGATGTAACCTATGGTTAAGAGATAATTTTATGAGTTAAATTTTTAGTGTTGTCGCCGAGTCTCGTGATCAAATGTGAGTAAAAAGAAAGAACTGGAAATTAAGCAAAAACTGTTGATCAAAGAATTAATCTAGCGACAGTCGCTAAGTCTCCTAATTGCAATTGTGGTTTAGAAATTATAATGTGACATGGAGATTTAATGGTCACTAAGTCTCTAGATAAACCAAAGGTTACTTGTTAGATTAATAAAGGTGTTGTCACACAGTCGCGAGATAAAAGATGAGTTAAGTTAAAGATTAAGAGATTCATCGATAACCGTTGATTTCATATATGATCTAATGGTAGTCGCCTGATCGCTTGATAAGTTTGAAAAGGAAAACACAATCAAGTGATTAAGAGACAAGAGGAAAATGTGTGACACGTGTTCAATGGTCGCTAAATCTCATGAAAGATTGGGGTTTTTCATAAGGATTACAAGACTTAGCAACAACCATCAGATGCTGAGAAAAGTGAGATCAACGGTAGTCGCATTATCTCTAGATACAGATTATAAAGGTGAAATAAATCACGCGAATAAAAGATTAAAGTGTTTAGTTGTGAGGTCTCCTGATGGAACATGAGTTAAGGAAATTATCTAGCGATAGAGATATCACAGTCGTTGAGTCTCCAGATGTGACCTAAGGTAAAGAACAGTTAATAAAATGCTTTGTCATGATGTTTCCGTAAGATGAAGGGTTGAGTTAAGAAATTAAGTGACATTGTGACAACCATTGATCAGGATTTTAATCTAACGGCGGTCGCTAAGTCTCTTGAAGAAACTATAGTTGGAAAAAACATCAAGCGATAAGGAGATCACTTAGTCGCTAAGTCGCTAGAAGTCAACCAGAGTTAAATAAAGACTTTTCTGTGGCACCATCATTGATAATTGCTAACCAATCAGAGTGCATAGATTTTGATAGATGGGAAAGTAGCCATAATACAATTTAATGCAGCCAATCAGATTTAATCTTGATTTAATTTTGAATTTTATATGGTTTTATATGCCAAATGCACTCATCAGAAATTGATTACCTGATAGTTTGAATGCCACGGCTAGAACCAGAAATTGATGTTACAATGTGTGAAACTAATGGTGGAAATGATTGAATTGAATTACCATTTCTAAGAGACATCTGCATTGAATTCTCAATTATAAGTAAGCATGTCCATTATCATTTCATTTTTACCAAGCTTCTAATTTCTCAGAGAAAAGAGTTCATAGAAATTTTAGTGTTTTGTGAGAAAGGTTGAAATTTCCAATAGTAAGTGATTTAGAAGGGTGTTTTCTTGATTCAGAGTTTAGGAGAGATTATAATTTGTAGTATATTCAGTGATTAGAGTTATAGATTTCAAGATAATTGACACCTAATAGTGAGGGTTTTGAGCATTTGTTTCAATATCGGTGCTAAGGGTTGAGAAAATAACCGAAACAAAAGATGAGTCAAGCACAGAGTATGGTGTCCACCAGCAGGGGAAGTGAAGATGTTGATGATGACTCAAAGGGAAAGAGGAACTACTCAAATGAGTTTCTGACTCTAGTTCTAGGCTCTAGTCAAAATTGAAAGGTTAGTCCTGAGGTCTTGATTGATGATATGGCTTATATTAGAGATGCAAAAACACCGGGTTCATCAGGATATTCACTATTTAATTACTTCTTTAATAATAGTGATGAGACGATGTCTGTCTCAAACCCTTGGACCTATAGATTAGCCAGGTTGATTGTTCCTGATATTTTATTCATGTTGATTTCATTCTAGAATTGGCCAGTAAGAATGATCCCTTGACAAAAACCATTAAGAGGGATGATGGAAAGCCCTTACTAACTTTGGACTGGAATACCTTCATGAAGGATTTTAATGTATACTATCCCATGGCTAGTGAAATAAATCCAAAGAGCCTAGAGAATACATACACCAGAGAATCTGGCATTGCTACTAAGTTGATCTGGGATCATCATGTCCCTAAGAAAATGAAAACCTATATAGCCCCCATGCCAGGAGCGACCCCATAATTCTATAAATATCTTAATTTCTACATCAAATAGATATCATATGCACTATGTAGAGTTCTTGGAAAGGATGGTGGGGTAGAGAGGATCACCTCAGATATTTTGATGATGGTGTTGGATATGCAAAACCTCCATACCACTTCAAATTATGATTACATCTAGTATATCATAGACAAGATGCATCAAGAGTTTATAGACATACAGGATAAGAAGGATCACCCAAGATTTATGCATTATTCAATTCTCATGCATTTGATCCTGTACTACAATTTCCTAGTTATGAATTGTCAATTTCTATAGCCATAATGGTTTCACCATAACTAGCCTAACCTTGTCCAATTTTGGCTCAGAGTATGGAATTATACATCCAGAGAGAAAGAATTTTGTGCTTTTGAAAATTTGATAATCTATCCACTTCTTAAGTTCCTAGGTATTGATAAACCTAGATTTCATATTAAGGTAATGCAATTGTTGAGGCCCTGCCAATATCTGGATAAATGGCCAGGAGATAATAATTGGGGGGATTTTTATTATGATAAAAATTTCACAATGATGAGGGTTTATGGTTTCTCCCACCCTCCACACATTTTTCCATACCATGTACCACCAACGATAGCTGCAATGGAGTTCAGAAGGCAGATCATTTTGACAGACAACGAGCACCTAGCATCACACAACAAGGGTACATTTACTAACAAGAAATTTAGGATTTACAACTTCACTTTTGGAAAAGGAGCTTTAGACCTAGTTAATGCCTAGATGAATCACTACAAGATGAATTGTTCCCTACAGAGACATGTTGATACAGAGGGTTTTATCCTGAGTGCAAAGAAATTGCTCACACCAACCATGCCCTACATAAAAGAACATGAAGAGTGTATGGAGGAAGATTTAATAAGAAACATCTTGGAAGATGAGGAGGTGGACAAAAGAGAAATTAAGTTCAATTAAATTATGGACCTGGAGAGGCAAGTGAAGAGAAAAGGAATGAAGTTTGGAGGTTTCTACCCTGACATGCCTTATCTGAAAAGGCTACATGAAATCATTAAATCCTATACTCTTTTGTACAATCAATTAGAGGAAGCACTAGTAGTCCTGGAGAAAGGCCATAGGGAGTGGTGGTACACTAGATTTTGATAATTTAGAAGTGCCAATCCATTATCAAGAAGCATGTTTTTCCATTAAAAAAAAGATCAAAGGAAGGAAGCTTTATGACACAAATAAATAGAAATAACTAATCGAAGCCTTCAAAAAATGATGGAATTTAGACTTGCTACAAAGATGATTTTGATAGAGGATAAAGATGGTCGAATTAAAAGACCCCATTCGGGAAATCAAATTTCCTATCTCCAGCAGAAATATTAGCTTTTCATGAGGTGTTTTGGATTTTTGACCAAAGCCAAATCTGAAATTTAGGTAGTTATTTCTTAGTTAGATTATTGTTTTTTCAAAATAATTTGTAATAAGAGTTGTGTCTTTTCACCCTAAAAAGGTGTGAAAGCCACTCAAACACATATATATACATAATTTAAAATTTAAAGAAAGGGGATACAATACAATACAATTTCACATATTTGGATAGTTTTTAATCAACAAGTATAACATGGACCTGGATGTACTATTTTTTCAAAATTAATAAAGATAAGTCTTTTTTCTTTCACATGTGTAATAGTTTCATTATCATTTT
>MU224838.1:46397-66978 GCA_018584345.1 Thuja plicata | reverse complement strand
TTTACAATTAGTCCCTCGGATAAACCAATATAACTTCTTCAAAGTGATAGTTTGATGTGCATGCTTCCTTATTTGATTCATAGTCTATATTTTCAATTGGTTTTCTCATTTTGCATGGTTAAATTCTTTTGATTGAGGCCTTAGTAAATTGGTCTATCATCTGAGAAGTATTACCCTTTTGAAATATCTCTGAATTTTTTTTAGGTTGCATGTACATTCCATAACACCTTTGAAGTGATAAGTTTTCTTGTAAAACTGTCGCTGAGGTTGAACATAAGATTGGAATGATCTTGACTCTATTGTCCATGGTAGAATAAGGCACTGGTCTAATGATTATTTGGATTATAGTTATTCAGTTCATTGTTTATAGTTATTCAGTTCATTGTTTATAGTTTTAAGATATCTTATCTATCTATTCATTTCAAATTACATACACATTTACTAAACATTCTTTCAATTACTTAAAGTATTTCAGTTTACAGTTCATGATATATTGCTTAAGGTTAAATTTATTTCAAGTTCCTTGCCATACTTGAGAGAGAAGGTTGACGTGTTTCTTATCTTCTATAAAAAGCATTGTAACTTGAAGGATAAGCCAAGGTATAGGCCTACCAGCCATGGTTTTGTAGAGCTAGAATTACAAAAGTTTCAACCTTGCTTTGGTTGTGACTTGTTAGTTGGCCAAATCACTTGGGTTTCCAAGCATTGGATTGGCAAGTCCATAGGAAATCCAATTTAGTATTTTTGGGCACCAACAGGGAGAACTTAGAGTCTTAATATGATGATGACAATGATCAAGGCTATCCTTCACCTATTGCCTATCCAGACTACCAAGCAGTTGCATTGGAGCATGCAGTTGAAGGGGAAGATGTCATTGACCTAATAGAGGTCCCAGAGAAGAAAGTAAAAAATGAGCCCCCACCTAAAAAGCAAAGGATAGAAATAGGGGAATCTTCAAAAAGGAAGACAGACAGAGTTGGAGCTCTTATAAATTGAGACAGGACCTATGATCATTTATTGAGAAAACAAATTAGGGCGGGGAAAAATTTACAAAAGGATATAGAAGAAGAGGAAGAATTACCTCTTAGGTCATGCACATATGAGAGGTTGATGCATCAAGAGTAATTCCTCAAGGATGACAACTTCCTTAAGACAAGAGAATTCAAGGATTTCCTCATATGGAATAAGAAACAATAAATTGGAAAATAGTTGCAATTGGCAGGTGGTGATCCTGTCACTTAGGAAGACTTACAAACATTGCAGGATTATGATCCTGAATCTGAGGAAATTACACATGAAAAGGCAAGACAACTGGTCAAAGGTAATCATGAACACAAAAGGTAAGTTGGGAAATGGCGTCACCATAAATGGAAAGTACTTGGAAGGTTGTAAGGGTAATAACTACCATCAAATCCCGCACACTTTCTGGGTCTCTAAAATAAAAAATGTAACTTATGACATAAGGCACAATAGTAGGCATTTCTAGAAATATCTTGCGATTTTAGACAACTGCAGAAGCTTTCCCTTGCTTACAATTCTCAATATCTCTATAATGGGCAGAGAAAGGCACAAGACAGAGCCCACAAAGGATAGAAAAAATGGAAAATGCACACAAAGGTTTGGAAGTACCTTAAGAATGGGGGCATTTAAACCTTTATTGAAAGGCTCCATGGAGGAAAGCTGCTTGTTACCATGCTTTTCATAAAAAATTGGAACAAGGGTAGCATTGAAATCGAGGGTAGAAAGTTTATTGTGACTGAAGAAGTCATCTCAACGGTGACAAGTATTCCCATTGTTGGGAAAAAATTCTATAGGGACCGCAAGATTTCAGATGTTGCCATCAATGACTTTGTAAGAGATGATGAGGAAAAGGAAGAGCTCACCAAAGTTGAGACCCATTACTTTCTTGATGGGTTGAATATGATGTGGTGGTTTGTGCTTCGATTCATCATCTATTACATAACCCTAGATGCCAAGTTTGATAGAATTTGTACTCATCACTTCATGCTTTTGAACCATTTCTTCCATGGAATGTTGATCTTTATTCCTTTTTACCTTTATGCATCCATTAATGATAATATCAATGTCTATTGAGAAAAATCCATAGCTAACCCTGCTCTACATGAAGGGCTCTTAGTGCTCATCTATGATTACTTTAAAGCACACATTATGGGTAAAGAGGTGAACCAAAAAGAGGAAACAAAGGTTTCTAGATTGGATTACATCCCCTCAGACACTGAGGATAGCATGGGCTTTCAGTCAGAGGATAATGAAGATTATGAGAATAAAAAGACCATACGGGGTTCCTCCTCAAACAAGAAAAAGAGCACCCAGGTGAAAGTAAAAAAAGAAACCATGGTAAACCCAAAAAAATAGAGCACTATGATCATTTCCTCCAAAGAGGAATACAATGAGGATGCCATGGAATCTGATAGTGAGAAGATTCCCACTAACGGGAAAATAAAAAAGAGAAAGTTTCCCAATTTTGGGAATCTCCCAAAAAATATGAATAAGGATAGGGAAGATAGTCTTGACAGGTCATACCCGAAAGGCAATTTTCAAAGCACTTCCCCTGTTCGACACCAAAACCCTTCAATGCAGAACTAGACTAAGGCAGGGATGGAATAGGACAAGGATTTTTGTTGTTACATGGTGGATAAGGGAAAGATAATAGGCTGGAGAGACTTCAACACAAAGATGACTAAAATAGGGATAACCAGAGAGATCATAACTCCCAAAATTCTGGTGGAAGATTGTGAAAGCATTAAGCTTGATGAGCTCATTGACCCCTCTCTAGTTGTGCTCAATGATAGAACAAGGGAATTTGATATGGACCTATTAAACAACTCAAGAAATAACATGCTTGAAAACTATAGGACTATCAAGTGGCTGTATCATGAGGTGGAAGACCTCAAAAAAGGGGTAAAAGGCACTAACATGGGAAACAGGAACAATGAAACAGAGAAGGTGAGAAACCTATGCACCCATGTCCAAAATCTAGAGGAAAGCATGACAAGAGTTGAAACAACCATAAATAAAATAGCTAATCAAAGCTATAACACTATCAAAAAGACCAGAGAACAAAATAATGCTTAGATTGGTAAGCTGGAGGAGAAACTGGTTGGGAAAGACACTGTTAGTAAGGATATCAAGATAGGGAAGAACATTGAGCAAGGGACTAGAAAGAGAACCTGAGCCAAGAAAAAGAACACCAAAGATAAGGAGCTGGAGATGGTGATCCAAGATATCAAAAATTCAGCTACCAGTATGGAGTTGAAGGAGGCCAATGCGGCCAAAATCATGGTGGACTTATCCTGAGGTTCCCTGGCTTTATTTGCTGATCCTGTTTATTTATTCTTTTTAGAAGTCTAGCTTTCTTTTTGTTCTGGCCTTTCATGGCCTGTCCTAACTTTGAACTCACTCTTTTTTGATGCTTTTACTGTGTTATTGCTTTCCTTTATTTTGGGTTTTAGGAACCTTGTAAAACCTATTTTACTTAATCAAAAACTGGTCAAGGCCAGTGGGATATTATTTGTGGAAGGTTGGGATTTGTCATCAACATTTATAATAGATCAGATAAGAAGGAAACCTGATGTAAAATTGTCATCAGAGACTTAGGTGGGAGATATAATCAAAGGGTTTGGGTATAACCATAAATCTTAGGTACTTGCAATGTGGAGCTTAGCTCCTAAAGATCAAAATCCATCTATTCTGAATATTCAAGAAAAAATGGAAGGGAACTACATCATATTTACATTGGAAAATACAGGGGATTTGGAAATATCCCAAGTGATGAATCATTTTTCTCAGATCAACGAGGCAAAAACAACCCAACTATAAGAGAAATTGGAAAAACTCGCTAGTGATACTAGTAATATTGTTAAGGATAGGGAGCTAGCATAATAAAGATCAAAGAATAGGAAAAACTCAGATGATCTTACTAGACAAATACTAGAAATAATAGAGCCTACCCCTATTGAGCCAAAAGAGGTAAAGCATTTAGAGATCAAAACAAAGGTTACAGGGGAGATACTTGCTGACACTGAGCTAGGAGTTACAGAGCATAACAATGTTGTTTTGGAGGCATTGACTTCAATTTTGCAGCATAGAATTGACACCATCAAAGATAAGATTGATGTGGTGTATGGGGCTTATGGAAAATTCCCAGGCCTACAAGTAGAAGTGGCTAAATTTTTGACAATTTTGAATCCTTATTATGCAACTTGGTCTAGAAGAACATCACTTTTTGAGACATTGGCATTAGTGCAACCATTAAGATCAGACTTTCTAGAAATAGTGACTTTGGTTGGTATAGAAATAGAATAGATTGGGGATAATTTATCTTTCTTCAAAGGAAAAGCCAATCAAATTGATGCAAATTTGAAGATGTTTGGGGTGAATTATAGTAGGTTTATAACCCCCATTAGAACCGAGGATGATCACATCAAGCCATTAGGGCTATGGGGATTAGAGTTTGATGATGTGCTTCCCAAAAAAGACATTTATGTATCTGATCAGGGAGAATTAGATATGGAGAGGTTCAACAAACTTCTGGATGAGGAAATAAAGGTAGAAAAAGACTGCAATAAGTTCATTATAGGTATGATAAGCATAAAAGATGCTAGGTGGGAAAGGCAGAAGGCTCAGCTACAAAGTATTCAGAATTTTGAGTGGCTTAAGGAAGAAGATGTGATAGCATGGGACATCATGACAAAGCCCAAGAAAAAGAAGTCTGTCACAGTTGACTTGGATATCATGGATGAAGAATAGAGGGGACACATGGCACCTAATCTATGAGCATAGGAAGGTTGGTAATATTGAAGAGATTAGTGTAAGTTAGCCTATATTGGAGGTCACTAAATATTATTACAACTATTAGATAATATCCTGAATACACGCACACAGAGGTGCCGACATCCACAAAAGGACAAAGTGCAGATTAGATCTTATTCTTCAGTTTTATCCTCCCACCACTTGGTGTTTTCTTTTCTTTTGTCTCTATCTTTGTTTTTAGGGTTAGGTCTCCAAACCATCTGAAGCTTTTTTCATCCTTGTCTTAAGGATTCCAAGATGATTTGAGACTATATATGTAATTGTAACCTTTTTGTAAGAGAGAGTTGGAATTTTTAATAGAATTACAAGGTAGACTAAAATTGTATCTGAACCTTTGTACTATGTTGTCTATCTATATGTATTTGAAGCTTTGAGATATCAATAAAATATTTTGCAATCTCTTTTCTACATCTGAATTGTCTCTTTACATTTCTGTTACAGTTCTCGTGTGTTTATCTGTAAGGCATTTAAGCACACTAATCATAAGGTGATTGTGCAGTTACTTGTAAGTTCCTTCAAGGAAGGATTAAATTGTTTCAAGTAACCCAAGGAACATAACATTAGTTTGAGGATTGGATGATAAAGTTTTAGGTAGAGGATAGTATACAAGGTATTCTATCTTTGTTGAAATTTTTTTATTGATCACCTTACTATGGATTTATACAAGATATTGACTCATAGCCCAAGCATTAGGCACTGGTTTTATGCTTTCTAAGTAATTGATTCATAATCTAATATTTTCAAAATCCTTAATCATATACACTACAAAATAGATAATTCCATTAAAGTAATTGTATTCTTAGGGTACAGTTAAGTTTCCTGATTCCTTGAAGAGATGATCATTAGGTTGCCCTCCTAAAATTAAAAGGAAGAAGGATGAAAATCCTTATCTCATTGGTTTATGTTATCAAGACCATAGCCTGGCATATAGTACTCTATTTTAAATTAATCATTGCAATCTCCAAGGTATTTTATAAGTTGTTATAGTTAGGTTAGAAGTAACATACTAGTGAATGAACTAATCCACTAAATATATTGACTGAAGAATCAGTAATCTACAATAGGTAAAACCTGCCTGAGTCTATGGAGCTCAAAAAAGGAGGTGATAATAGGTATCCCCAGTGTTATCAAATACCTCATCAGTTATCCTTTCTCTTGCATAAAAAGGATTTTGAATTCAAGTATATAAGTATACTATCATTTTAAGGTTGTGCTGGAAGAAAAAGAGATAACAAATTGGCGACTCTGCTGGAGATTGGGTATAATTTATTGTATCTAAGAAGTATCCCAGAGTCTGGTTAAAACAAACAGGTCTTTTAAAAACTAGAGATTGTAAAGTCTTAGTAAAGGTATTCAAAATCTCTAAGGGTTTCAAAGACAATATATTTATAGTGTTAATTGCCAAGGTCATTTTTATAAGTATTCATTCATCTGAAACATTTGTTAGGTGGTGACTCTAAAGTTAAATCTCTGAGATTAGTATAAGTTAAGAGAACATTTTTTCAAAATGAATACTAGGTCCAAAATGAAAGGGAATCCTGAAATTGCATTAGATGGTGGAATCCCATAAACTTCAAGGATGGAGATGTCTTGGAGGAAGAAAATAAATTGAGTCAATATAGATGAAACTCCTCCAAGAAGTAAAGAAAGTAATACTTGGAGAGAGGAAGGTAGCAATCAGTCTAATCATGATGGAAATACTTTAGAATGTGAAGAAGCTACAAAGAGAGGATTATAAACACTTGAAACTACCTCCAATTCAAGTGAATGAGAAGGAAATGATACAATCATCTCAGATTCTGAGGAAATTCCTCCTGATGAGCTTGCTAAGGAAGAAAGACTCATCATGAAACATCATGCCCTTATTTAGCAGATGAAAAGGGAGAAAGAACTTAGAAAGAAAAAACATGAGCATAAGGATGTTGACAAAATTAAAAGAAGATCCTCAATACATCAAACTACAAGAAATACTCAGAGGTCTCAAAAATACCATGAAATACCCGCTACTCATAGAGCTTCTAGTTCACAAAATGTTAAGGACAAAGGTAAACAAAAGATCACTGAAAGAAAACCTAAAGAACCTAAAGTTCAAAAGGCCTTAATAGAGAAAATGTCTGAATTGGATATTGATCTTGAAAGACTAAGAATAGAAAAAGAAACCATGGCAAAGATGCTAGAAAAATATCAGATGGAAGCCGCAACAATAGAAATGAAAAATAAAATAGATTTGCTGCAGTCTTCCAAATATTCTTATGCTGGAACTAAGAACACAACATCTTCCAAAACAAAAGCCACTACTTTCAAAGCGACTGATAACTTCCAAAGGAAACCATTGCATTCTAAAAGGTATAAGAAATTTAATTTCATTGGTCTTCCTGGATACCCAAAAGCATTTCCAAAATATGTGGGTGATGTGGGAGAAAAGCTCCCAAAATTTGCTGGTAATAATGTCATCTCTTATGAAACACACTTAAGAAAATTCATTATTTTTGTTGATGATTTGAATACCACTCATGAAGATGTGTTGATGAAGCTTTTTGTTCAGTCTCTAGTAGAGGATGATAGAGAATGGTTTAAAATTATTTCTAATGGATTTGTTTCTTCCATGGATGAATTAATTGATTTATTTAAAGATCAATATGGTGATAAGACAAGTAAGGGGTTCTTTCTAGATGAGTTCAATAACATAAAAAAGAACTATAATGAAGAGGTCATTGAGTTCAATACCAGATTCCAAAGAGCTATGTATAAACTATTTCAGAAAATAAGGTTGGATGAAGAGGTATGTCTAGCAACCTATTTAAATTCTTTTGATTCCAAAATGGGTTATGCTCTTAGGGATAAAAATCCTAGAACCCTCACTGATGCTTACAAGATAGTAGTAAATATTGAGATGAATAGAAGGGTGTCTGGTAAACTAAATAGGAGAGATGATGCATGGTTTGGCAGTAGTAAACTAAAGGAACCAGAATATAAAGAGTATAGGGATCCTCAAAATAATAGGCCTTCCTATAATAACACTTATAATCCTCATAGTAGAATGCAAAATCATCCTTATGGAACTCATTTTAAGGATGGGAAGCCTATTACTCCACCTATAAAAGAAAAACTTGAGAACAGAACTCCAAACCCTTTATAAAAAATTTCTCCATTTGTGCAATGATGATTTCTGGTGTGAGGCTTGTGAAGCCCCACATAATCTTGATTTTTCCATTGTTTCCTTAGATCTAAAAGCAAATGAAGAACAAGGGAATGATGAAAGTGAATAATGTGATTATAATATGACAAATGCCTATTCATGTCATGATGTAGAATCAGATAATGAAATTGAAAATCATGATTCATATGGTTCATAGGGAAATGTAGAGATTCATCATCAACAAATTTTGTCTGACAGTGAAATAGAAGAAATAGATGACCATGTAAGATTTTATGCACAAAACAATCAAGATCTTCCATTGGTCATAAAAGCTTTAGATGAAGAAAAACAAAGAATTACTGTAGATCTAGTAAACAAAGCTAGAAGCAATTATCACTTAAGGAATAGAGAAGTTGGTGGTACTGGTAGTCCACCATCTGGTGTATTTATAAAAGAAAATAAAACAGATACCAAATATGTACAAAAAAAAGATGGACCTGGGGAAAATTCAAACAAACCTAAGGTCAAGATTGTAACTAAAGTAATAAAGCCTATTTTTGTACAAGAAGGAAAAGAAAAGGTACAAGAAACAAGTACTTCTCTTAAGATAGAAAAAAAAAATCTAAGAAAGACGAACCAACTCTGAACATACAGATTGAGGAGAATAACATTATTGCTGAAAAACCAAAGTCCTCAGATATAAAGTATACTCCAGTAGACATGGGTCACTGATTGTCTCAAATGACTGTAAAAGTTCCATTTTTAGAAATGACGAGGATCAAGGAACATAAAGAAAAGGTTTTATCATTGTTGAACCGTGTGCCTACATTGAAAGTTCAAAATCCATAAAATGTTGATAAGAGACCAAATAACATAGGGAAGGAAGCTAAAGTAATGATTTCTAAGATTCCTCAGATTTTCTTAAACACAACTACTTCTCCTAAGGTTGTTGACCCATTCTTTCTAACACTGGTAATTAATGGAAGGATGCTTAAAAATTGTATGATTGATTCAGGAGCATCAAACACTATCATGCCAGTAAAAATCATGAAGTCTATGGGATTACAAGTGGACACTCCTCATGGGAGATGTCAAGCAATAGATTATAGGGTAGTCCCTATTATTGGTGCTATTGAAGCTATGCCTTACCAATTAGCAGTGTGTCCTAATGTGGTTTTGACTATGAATGTTCTTGTTGTTGACACACCACCACATTATGGGATGTTAATATCTAGAAAGTGGAGTGCTTCAATGGGAGGTAGCATACAAAGTGATTTATCATATGCTACTTTTAACATTAATGGAAATAATTTTAAAGTGTCAGACTCCTCACATGATTGAATGGTATGAAGACACTAACATTAACTATTGTATTGATGTGGATATGGATAACTTCAGAGTAGAGAGGAGTGATCATCATCATCAGAGTGAAAATATTGACCCTCTAGTTAAAGAGTTGACTATACAAAATGGTGGATTGTGGAAAATGCATTTTGATGGAGCTTGCTCAAAACAAGGATCAGGAGCTGGTGTATTACTTGTATCTCCATAAGGTACAACTTTAAAATATTCTTTTTTGCTAGCCTTTCAATGGATAAATAATATAGCAGAGTGTGAGGCTTTATCTTTAGGGCTAGAAATTGTCATTAAACATGGAATAAAATGTTTGAAAGTTTATGGTGATTCTGAATTAGTGGTAGCCCAAATAACATCCAAATATGCAGTGAAAATGATAGATTAAAGATGTATAAATATGCTATTTGGGATTAGATTGAAATGTTTGATGCTTTTGATAGAAGTTAGATAGAAAGGTCAAAAAATATAATGATAGATTTCTTAGAAAATGTTGCTCTGAAAACTGATGATCAAACCTTACATGGGGTATCAATACTTGAAGTTAAGACAAGACTAGTTGTTCTGGATAATATATACAACTGGAAAGTTTTTTATGATGACCATGATATTCTGAGCTTAATTCAATGTGTGGACTATTATGAGAATCAGTACATAGATTACAATACCTTACTTGAGAATAATAATGGTAAAGATTATGTTTTAGGAAATGAGGTTGTACAATTGAGTTCTAATCAGATTCCTAAGGGTCTGGTTGAACTTGAAGCATTGTTCAGTAGTCAAAATGATAACTCAAAAAAAATAAGCAATGCTAAGATTGAGGACTTGGAGGAAATTAACTTAGGATCAGAAAGTAGTCCTCAAGTTGTTTATATTGCAAAAGGTTTAGATTCCCATATAAGGAAAAATTTGATTAAACTATTGAGAAAATATAAGCATGTTTTTGCATGGTCATATGAGGACTTAAAATCTTATAGGGAAGACCTTTTCCAACATGAGATCCCACTAAAATTAGAGGTGAAACTATTTAGGCAAAAATAGAGGCCTATCAATCCTTTGCTGGCTCCCAAGATGCAGCAAGAGTTGATGAAGTTAAAAGATGCTGGGATTATCCATCCTATCAAACACTCAACAAGGGTTTCAAATTTGGTACCAGTAAAAAAATGAATGGTGACATCAAATTATGTGTGGATTTCATAAATTTAAATATGCCTCACTAAAAGATAATTATTCTTTACCCAACATGTAGGCAATGTTACATAAAGTGACTGGTTGTGAGCTTCTATCAATGATGGATGGTTTCTCAGGCTACAACCAAGTTTTAGTGAAGGAATCAGAACAACACAAGACTACATTTACCACTCCTTGGGGAAATTATGTCTATATCAGAATGCCATTTGGACTGATAAATGCAAAAGAAAATTTCCAAAGGGAAATGAATGTTTCTTTTAAGGAATTTATTGACTTGTTCATGGTCATTTATCAAGATGATCTAGCTGTATACTCTAAGAAAGTTGAAGATCATTGTGAACACCTAGGTAAAATTTTCAATAAAGCTTTAGAATATGTTGTTTCATTAAATCCTAAGAATCATTTTGCAGTACAGGAGGGAAAGTTGCTGGGACACATAGTGTCTAAAGATGGAGTAAGAATAGACCTAGAAAGAATATAAGCAATCCAGAAGTTCAATGCTCCCAAAAAAATTAAAAGGAGTTCAATCTTTCTTAGGAAAGATTAATTTTGTGAGAAGATTTATAGCGAACTTTGCAGAAATTGTCAAACCTATCATAAAGTTTCTAAAAAAAGA
Source organism: Thuja plicata (assembly GCA_018584345.1). Classification (NCBI taxonomy): domain Eukaryota; kingdom Viridiplantae; phylum Streptophyta; class Pinopsida; order Cupressales; family Cupressaceae; genus Thuja; species Thuja plicata. The sequence goes on along the minus strand of MU224838.1, from coordinate 55,846 downwards.
TGCAAAATTTAATTGGAATGAAGAAGCTCGAATGGAATGTGAGAAAATAAAGAAGGTAGTGCAAGAGGATCTTGTTCTAAAATAACCTAATTATAGTAAGCCCCTTTCTCTATTTTCATTTGCATCTTATCACACAATTGCTATTATTTTACTACAAAAAGATGAAGAAAGATTTGAGAATCCAATATCCTTTTATAGTAAATCTCTCCAAGCTACAAAGATGAACTATGCGATGATAAAGAAGTAGGCATATGCTTTAGTGAAAGCAGTAAAATCGTTTAGACCATATTTGTTCTATGCTAAGGTGAAAGCATATGTCCCTCACTCAACAGTAAAGGATATTCTTACTCAGTCAGAAGTGACTGGTAAGAGATGTAAGTGGATAAATAGAATTCAAGAATTCAATCTTGAAATCCACATTACAAAGTTGATAAGAAGCCAGGGTTTGGCCAAACTCATGATAGAGGATAACCTGCATTTGGTACAAGTGAATGATATAGAGACACATGATCAGATGGTTACAAGTATAGAAAGACAACTATTTTATGCTAATATTGTGTACTTTTTAAAGAATGCCAAGTGTCCTGATGCTATGACTGACAATCAGAAAAGAAGTCTCAAATTGCAGGCTCAAAAATACATCTTAATCAAAGGATATTTGTATTGGAGAGACGGAAATGGTGTATTATTGCTATGTTTGGATCAGAGCCAATCTGAGAAAGTTTTAAGTGAGGTGCATGCAGGGGAGTGTGGAGGTCACTTTTTTTCCAAGACCACTACCCACAAGATTTTAAGGGCTGGATAATATTGGCCTTGTTTATTTAAAGATACATATGCATATGTCAAAAAATGTGAACCTTGTCAAAGGTTCTCAAATAAGCTCAAATCTTCAGGAGCCCTATTGTTAAACCCAGTAAGTGCTGAAGCCCATTTTTCTATGTGGGGAATTGATTTTATTGGTGAGTTTGTATAAAAATATAGTGGAGGAAACAATTGGTTACTGGTAGCCATTGATTATTTTACAAAGTGGATTGAAGACATTCCTACAAAAAAAGGAAACAAGTAAGGTAGTCACTGAATTTATAATGGAGAATATTTTGAATAGATTTGGTGTACCTTCAAAATTAGTAATGGATAATGCCATGTGTTTTATATTAGAAGAAATAACATATTTCTCTGAGAAGTATGGGATCATAATGTCATATTCATCCCCATATCACCCACAGGAAAATGGACAAGTTGAATCCAGTAATAAAAGTATATTGAAGATATTGAAAAAGACTCTTGAAAAGAATAAGAGAGCATCACATACCAAAATAAGGTTAGCACTATGGGTTGATAGAATAATAGTTAAGAAGGCCACTGGTAAGTTACCATTTGAATTGGTATATGGTTTATAGTAAAAATGCCTATAAACAATATGTTACCAGTATATCAGTTCATGCAAGAAGAGTAGTTAGATGTTTCTAAAAGCATAAATAATAGAATGATTCAATTGGAAGAGTTGGATGAAACAAGAAGAGATAGCTAGAATTAAAACATTAAATTACAACAGAAGATGAAATATATGTTTGACGGAAGGGCTACTGATAGAAAATTCCAACCAGATGACCTAGTTCTTCAATGGAATGTGAGATCAGAAGATAAAGGAAAGCATAAAATTTTTGAATCCTTATGGCTTAAGCCGTTTATTATTTCACAAAGATTTGGAAAAGATTCCTATTTATTGAAGAACATGGATGGAGAATATTTTGAGTTGCCAGTGCATGGGCAATTTCTGAAGCCTTTCTTCAATTGAAAAAAAAAAGTTTTATGCACAAGTATGTATGTATTAATTGTATATAGTTTCTTTCAGGTGTGTGTTTCCCTTAAGTAGTAGTTTAGTCTGTGTCAAATAAGAGGTTTGTAACCAAATATTATGAGATTCTTGTCATAAACTTGTGTTTAGCCATCCTTAGAGAGAGCCACTGTTGGTTGCATTTCCTATTTTTGAGTTTGCCCTCAAAAATTTTTGAGATGCCTGTCGTTCTTATGCCCAGAAGGTTAAAATTCATGTCTAAAATTGTTTACCTACCTCTACAAAAAATGCTTTAGCTCAAAACCTAGTTGAAAATGTCAAAACCCTAACCCCTTGAGCAATTTTTGTTCAAAATTGCAGAAAAGCCCTAAAATTCCCAAGCTGGTTCTATTTCTACGTTACCTTTTTTATGACTTAAGTCTGAGTTTATGTGCATGTGCTTATTTATTAGTCACCAAGTCTCATAAGAAAAAATGAATATTCCTTATGATCTAGAAACTTGGCAAAAATCTTTGGTCATGTAGTCTCTTGATAAAATAGAATATGTTAAAGTGGTTGTGAGACCTAGCGCGGACCATTGATTTTGAGATAAGATCTGATAGTAGTCGCGTTGTCTCTTGATGGAATCAGAGTTAGTAATCTTATTTGGTGACTTCAAGATTACTCATTTGCATTATCTCTTGATGTAACCTATGGTTAAGAGCTAAGTTTATAAGTTAAATCTTTAGTGTGGTCGCCAGGTCTCATGATCAAATGTGAGTTAAAAGAAAGAAATGGAGATTAGGTGACAATTGTTGATCAAAGATTTAATCTAGCGGCAGTCGCTAAGTCTCCTGATTGCAACTGTGGTTTAGAAATTATAATGCAACATGGAGATTCAATGGTCGCTAAGTCTCTAGATAAACCAGAGGTTAGATGTCAGATTAATAAAGGTGTTGTCATGCAGTCGTGAGATAAAAGATGAGTTAAGTTAAAGATTAAGATATTTAGCGATAACTGTTGATTTCATATATGATCTAACGGTAGTCGCGTGATCGCTTGATAAGATTGAAAAGTCAAACACGATCAAGCGATTAAGAGACAAGAGGAAAAGGTGTGACACGTGTTCAATGGTCACTAAGTCTCATGAAAGATTAGGGTTGGTCATAAGGATTATGAGACTTAGCGACAATTATTAGTTGCTGAGAAAAGTGAGATCAACAGTAGTCGCATTGTCTCCAGATACAAATTATAAAGGTTAAATAAATCACATGATTACAAGATTAAAGTGTTTAGTCATGAGGTCTCCTGATAGAATATGAGTTAAGGAAATTATCTAGTGACATAGACAAATCATAGACATTGAGCCTCTAGATGTAACCTAAGGTAAAGAATAGTTAATAAAATGCTTTGTCATGATGTCTTCGTAAAATGAAGGGTTGAGCTAAGAAATTAAGCAACATTGCAACAACTGTTGATTAGGAGTTTAATCTAACGATGGTTTCTAAGTCTCTTGAATAAAATGTAGTTGGAAAAAACATCAAGCGACAAGGAGATCACTCAACTGCTGAGTCACTAGAAGTCAACCAGAGTTAAATAAAGACTTTTCTGCAGTGCCATCATGGACAGTTGCTAACCAATCAGAGTGCATAGATTTTGACAGATGGGAAAGTAGCTGTAATATGACTTAATGCAGCCAATTAGATTTGACCTTGATTTCATTTTGAATTTCATATGGTTTTATATGCCAAATGCACTCATCAAAAATTGATTACCTGACAGTTTGAATGCCATGGCTACAACCAGAAATTGATGTCACAGTGTGTGAAACTAATGGCAGAAATGATTGAATTGAATTACTAGTTTGAAGAGACATCTGCATTGAATTATCAATTATAAGTAAGCATGTTCATTATCATTTCATTTTTACCAAGCTTCTGATTTCTCAGAGCAAAGAGTTCATATAAATTTTAGTGTTTTCTAAGAAAGGTTGAAATTTCCAGCAGTAAGTGATTCAAAAGGGTCTTTTCTTGATCCAGAGTTCAGGAGAGATTATAACTTGTAGTATATTCTTTGATTAGAGTTGCCGATTTCAGGATAATTGACAGGTAATAGTGAGGGTTTTGAGCATTTGTTTCAATATTGGTGATAAGGGTTGAGAATAGAATAGAAAGGAAAGATGAGTCAAGAATAGAGTATGGAATCCAGGAGTGGGAGAAGTGAAGATTTTGATGATGACTCAAAGGGAAAGAGGAACTACTCAAATGATTTTCTCACTCTACTTCTACGCTCCAGTTAAAATTAAATGGTTAGTGTTGAAGTCTACATTGATGATATGGCTTATATTAGGGATGCAAAAACACCAGGTTCATCAAGATATTCACTATTTAATTACTTATTTAATAATAGTGATGAGCCCATGCCTATCTCAAACCCTTGGACCTGTGGATTAGCCAAGTGTATTGTTCTTGATATATTTGTTGATGTTCATTTTGTTCTAGAATTTGCCACTAGGTATGATCCCTTGACCAAAACCATTAAGAGGGATGATGAAAAGCCCTTACTCATTTTGGACTAGAATACCTTCATGAAGGCCTATAATTTATACTACCCCATGGCTACAAAAAATAAATCTAAAGAGCCTAGAGAATAGATACAGCAGAGAATCTGGCATTGCTGCTAAGTTGATCGGGGATCATCATGTCCCTAAGAAAATGAAAACCTATATAGCCCCCATGCCAAGAGCAACCTCATACTTCTATAAAGATCTTAATTTATACATCAAATACATATCATATGCACTATGTAGAGTGCTTGGAAATGATACTGGGGCAGAGAGGATCACCTTAGATATTTTGATGATGGTGTTGGATATGCAGAACCTCCATACCACTTCAAATTATAATTACATGTAGTATATCATAGACCAGATGCATCAAGGGTTTATAGACATATATAATAAGAAGAATCACCCAAGATTTATGCATTATTCAATTCTCACGCATTTGATCATGTACAACAATTTCTCAGCTATGAATTGTCAGTTTCTGTAGCCACAATAGTTTCACCATAACCAGCCTAACTCTTTCCAGTTTTGGCTCAGAGTATGGAATTTTACATCTAGAGAGAAAGAATTTTGTGCTTTTGAAAATTGGATAATCTATCCACTTCTTAAGTGCCTAGGTTTTGATAAACCTAGATTACCTATTAAGGTAATACAATTGTTGAGGCCCTGCGAATATCTGGATAAATGGCCAGGAGACCATAACTGGGGGGATTTTTATTATGAGAAAAATTTCACAATAATGAGGGTCTATGGTTTCTCCCAACCTCCACACATTTTTCCATACCATGTACCACCAAGGATAGTTGCAATGGAGTTCATTAGGCAGCTCCTTTTGATAGATAAGGAGCACCTAGCATCACACAGAAAGGGTACATTTACCCCCAGGCAATTCATGATTTATAAATTCACTATTGGAAAAGGAGCTTTGGACCTAGTGAATGCCTAGATGAATCATTGCAGGATGAATGTTTCCCTGCAAGACATGTTGATATAGAGGGTTTTATCCTAAGTGCAAAGAAATTTCTCAAACCAACCATCCCCTACTCAAAAGAACATGAAGAGTGTATGGAGGAAGATTTAATAAGAAACATCTTGGATGATGAGGAGGTGGACAAAAGAGAAATTAAGTTCAATGAACTTATGGAACCGGAGAGGTAGGTGAAGAGAAAATGAATGAAGTTTGGAGGCTTCTACCATGACATGCCTTATCTGAAAAGGCTAGATGAAATGATTAAATCCCATACTCTTTTGTGCAATTAATTAGAGGAAGCACTAGTGGTCCCAGAGAAAATCCATAGGGAGCACTCAGAGTCTGAATATGATGATGATAGTGATCAAGGGTATCCTTTACATACTGCCTATCCAGACTACCAAGCAATTGCATTGGAGCATGTAGTTGAAGGGGAAGATGTCATTGACCTAACAGAGGTCCCAGAGAAGGAAGTAAGAAATGAGCTCCCACCTAAAAAGAAAAGGATAGAAAAAGGGGAACCTTCTAAGAAAAGGAAGAGAGACATAGTTGGAGCTATGATAACTGTAGATAGGCCCTATGATGATTTATTGAGAAAATAGATTAGGGGAGGGAAAAAATTAAAAATGGATACAAAAGAAGATGAAGAATTATCTCCTAGGTCATGCCCATATTAGAGGTTGATGCATCAAGATAAATTTCCCAAGGATGAAAAATTCATTAAGACAAGAGAATTCAAGGATTTCCTCATATGGAATAAGAAACAACAAATTGGAAAATAGTTTCAATTGGCAGGTGGTGATCCTATCACTCAGGAAGCCTTACAAACATTGTAGGATTATGATCTTGAATATGAGGAAATTACACCTGAACATGTAAGACAACTGGTCAAGGCCAGTGGGATATTATTTGTGGAAGGCTGGGATTTGTCCTCAGCATTTATAATAGATCAGATAAGAAGGAAACTTGATGTCAAATCATCATCAGAGACTCAGGTTGGAGATATGATCAGAGGGTTTGGGTATAACCCTAAATCTCAGGCACTTGCAATGTGGAGCTTAGCTCCTAAAGATCAAAAGTAATCTATTCTGAATATTCAAGAAAAAATGGAAAGGAATAAGATTATATGGACATTGGAAAATATAGGGGATTTGGAAATATCCCAAGTGATGACTCATTTTTCTCAGCTCAATAAGGCAAAACTAGCCCAACTATCAGAGAAATTGCAAAAACTCGCTAGTGATACTAGTGATATTGTTAACGATAGGGAGCTAGGATTAATAAAGATCAAAGAACAAGAAAATCTCATAGATGAGCTTACTAGAAAATTGCTAGAAATAACAGAGCCTGCCCTGTTGAGACAAAAGAGGAAAAGCATATAGAGATCCAAACAGAGGATACAAGGGAGATACTTGTTGACACAGAGCTAGGAGTTACAGAGCATAACAATGTTGTTTTGGAGGCATTGAATTCAATTTTGTAGCATATAATTGACACCATCAAAGATAAGATTAATGTGGTGTATGGGGCTTATGGAAAGTTTCCAGGCCTACAAGCAGAGGTGGCTAACTTTTTGACAATTTTGAATCCTTATTATGCAACTTGGTCTGGAAGAACATCACTTTTTGAGAGATTGGAAACAATACAACCATTAAGATCAGACTTGCCAGAAATAGTGACTTTGGTTGGTACAAAAACATAATATATTGGGGCTACTTTATCTTTCTTCAAAGGAAAATCAATTCAAATTGATGCAAAGTTGAAGATGTTTGGGGTGAATTATAGTAGGTTTATACCCCCCCATTAGAACTGAGGATAATTAGATCAAGCCATTAGGGCTATGGGGATCATAGTTTGATGATGTGCTTCCCAACAAAGACATTTATGTATCTGATCAAGGAGAATTAGATATGGAGAGGTTCAAAAAACTTCTGGATGAGGCAATAAAGCTAGAAATAGACTGCAATAAGTTCATTACAGATATTAAAAGCATAATAGATGATAGGTAGGAAAGGAAAAAGGCTCAGCTAGAAAGTATTTAGAATTTTTAGTGGCCTAAGGAAGAAGATGTGATAGCATGGGACATCATGACAAAGCCCAAGAAAAATAATCCTGTCACAGTTGACTTGGATGTCATGGATGAAGAATAAAGGGGACACATGGCACCTGATCTATGAGCACATGAAGCTTAGTAATCTTGAAGAGATTAGTGTAAGTTAGACTATATTGGTAGTCACTAGATCTTATTACAACTATCAGATACTATCCTAAATACATGCAAACAGAGGTTCCAACATCCATAAAAGGAAAAAGTGTAGATCAGATCTTATTCTTCAGTTTTGTCCTCCCACCGCTTGGAGTTTTCCTATCTTTTGTCTCTTTCTATTTTTTTAGGGTTAGGTCTCCAAATCATCTGAAGCTTGTTGCATCCTTGTCTTAAGGATTCCAAGATGACTTGAGACTATACATATGTAATTGTAACCTTTTTGTAATAGAGAGTTGGAAGTTTTAATAGAATTACAAGGCATACTAAAATTGTGTCTAAAACTTTGTACTATTTTGTCTATCTATATGTATTTGAAGCTTTGAAACATCAATAAAATATTATGCAATCTCTTTTCTACATCTGAATTTTCTCTTTACATTTCTTTTATTGTTCTTGTGTGTTTATCTATAAGGAATTTAAGCACACTGATAATAAGATGATTGTGTAGTTACTTGTAAGTTCCTTCAAGAAAGGATTAAATTGTTTCAAGTAACCCAGGGAACATAACATTAGTTTGAAGATTGGATGATAAATTTGTAGGGAGAGGATAGTATATAAAGTATTATATCTTTGTTGCAAATGTTTTATTGATCACCTTACTATATATTTATACAAGATATTGACTCATAGCCCAAGGCACTATTTTTATGCTTGCTAAGTAATTGATTCATAATGCAATATTTTCAAATTAATTAATCATATACACTGTAAAATAGATAATTCCATTCAAGTATTTGTATTCTTAGTGTATAGTTCAGTTTGTTGATTCCTTGAAGAAAGGATCATTAGGTTGCCCCTCCTAAAATTAAAAGGAAGAAGGATGAAAATCCTTATCTCATTGGTTTATGTTATCAAGACCATAGCCTAGCTTATAGTAATTTGCTTTAAATTAATCATTGTAATCTCCAAGCTATTTTATAAGTTGTTATAGTGAGGTCAGAAGTAACATACCAATGAATGAGCTAATCCACTAAATATATTGACTAAAGAATCAGTAATCTACTATGGGTAAAACCTACCTGAGTCTGTGGAGCTCAAAAAAGGAGGTGATAATAGGTACCCCCAGTGTTATCAAATACCTCATCAATTAGCCTTTCTCTTGTACAAAAAGGAGTTTTCATTCAAGTATTTAATTATATTGTCATTTTAAGGTTGTAGTGCAAGAAAAAGAGCTAACACCCCTAACCAAATTTGTGATCTAGATCTCCAAATTGAATTCCTAAATTCTATTGATCCATCGACATTATTTTCTAGTAACTTCATACTAAGACAGGATATCCATTACTGTTGCATGTGGAACATAAGAAATTATTTTTTCACAGACCAAATAAGGTCTAAAAGCCTTGACTTCTTTGACCAAGGCATACACTTGCTTCTCCATTATTTCATAATTTAATTCAGCTACTTGCTGTGTGTGTGTATTTGGGTACCTGATGAAAACAACATAAACACTCATTAGGTCATTGCATTAGTCCAGATGGTTAGATAAAATGTTCAAAGCCACTAATATCGGCCTATTGCCTTCTAACTAGAAAGAGTGTTATTATTTGCATATTATCCCTTAGAATATGCTACAAATCAGTGACCAATACTATTCTAGCATGAAGGATTTAATTCAAAATTAAGATAAAAAGATGAAAAAGCATGTATTCTAGCTCTAAAAGATGAAACTAAAACAATGCAAAAGCATGGAATAAAGAGTGGAATGTAAATCTAAGATGAATTCAACAACATAAAAATGCGTTTTTGATCTAATGTGAAGGCTTATTTTCTCTCAAAATAGGCTTCTATTTATAGAAGAATGGGAGAGAGAGAGAGGGGGGACAAGGTTCATTTATGAATTAGAAGACTCATAAATGAAGATGTAAGA
>MU224837.1:396977-413630 GCA_018584345.1 Thuja plicata | reverse complement strand
AGTCCACATGGGTAACTTCACCCACCTCTTCAGTTCAAAAAGGTAACTCATAATTAGCTCCTCAGTTAACCAAATTCTATCTCCTCTTAACCAAATAAAGAGGTGGAGTTTACTGAGGATCTCTCCTATTTCTTTTGATCTCAACCGTTCATCTTCCCATCTCTGGGATTGATCTCAACCATTCATTTCATCACCAATTCCTATAGAATAAACCCTTCATAACCATTTGAAGGATCCAGGATTTCAAGCTCTCGTGCGCCATTACTATGTCAGTTTGGTTCTAGCATTCAAGCCATCTTGCGATCACACACACACTTTTCAATTATCAAATTCTCGACGCTTCTCAAGTCATAGACGTTGCCCCGCCAATACTGAGCATCAAGAACAACATTTCGGAAGGATTAGAGAGAAACAATAGAAGCTTCAAGCATCGAAGGGTTTGCATTTACTTGTCTTCCTTTCTCTTGTTTGTATATTTTATTGCTCATGTTTATGTTATTTGTTTAGTAGTTATTGTATACTTGATTTGCATTCACTTGTGAACCTTTGCTACTAACCCCCGCCCTTGGAAAGTTGTGGGAATCCGGAGAGAGAGGCGTACATAATGTTATGGGAATATTAATTAAATTAATATAAGGAAAATTTTGGATGTCTACACCACTCTCCCATTTATGAGGCATGTAGCTTCAATCCCTGTGGGATTGGATTTCTTCTCCTCTCCTATTGGCTCTCCCCTTGAGGCCAATTCTTCCACTCCTCTCTTCTTGTCTTATTCTTTTGACATGTCAAACATTTTCTGTCTCGAGGTCTTTTGTAGCGTGGCACAGGTAGTACCGGCCACCGAAAAATAGTATTTTATTGTAAGGTGTAAAATAAATTAGGTTAAGTTTTAGGTCAAGTCTTGTGTATAAATAATAAGTCTGACCTCATTCTGAAGGTCGACAAAATTGATGATTTTGCAGTCCACAGTTAATAGCATTTTACTTTTCTCAGTTCTCAGTTGCAGAGCTCAATGCTCCTTAGTTTAAAAATCTTTTAGTAGATAGATGCTCCCTTGGAGCCACCATTGCAATATGCACCAGTGCTTGCTGGAGATATGTTAATGAAGAAGGAAGGGTTCTATCAATGAAGTTGTTAGTATTCTGATCTCTGGGTTGATGATATTTTATGCTTTATGTTCTTATGTCTTTTGTTCTAATACTTCAAGTAGATTAATGACCTCCATTCTTTCTGCTATTGATTAAATATGATCTAATGGTTCTGTATTTCTTCAGTATGTAGCATAGTGTGTTAGAGCATTGTTGATATTTTTAATGTTTAAGTATAACTATAGGTAGATGGAATATTTCTAACTCTGAAGTATCTTTTAAAGTTTATTTGGTAAAGTTAACGAATGCTTGCAGGAAACCCCACTCACTTGAATCCCTAGAAGAGATGAGCCAAGATAACCAGCTATCCCCCTAAACAAAATAGTCACATTTCCCAACTAAGCTCCCACACTATCAAGACCCGACTCTAATGTGCTTGAAGGCCTGGGGAATCTCATTTCCTCACACAACCTTTACAGGCAAAGTTGGCTGGTATCCTGGTACCCGGTGACAACTTACATCTATTGGCAGATGCAGTCACAAAGTCATGTCAATAGAAACTAGTGCTATAAGGAGGGCATGAACTTGTCCCCTTCTGAGGATTCAGATATTACACCACTCGAGGGCTCCCTGAGCCATAGTTTTAGGAGTCAAGCTTTCAGTGAGATTGGATCATTTTCACAAGCAAGATTCGAAAGAGTCCTTAGATCAACACCTAATCTCAGATGATTTTTCAAACTCGAGCCTCCCGCTCAAAGGAAATAGACCCTGAAAGCCAAGTCAGCCACCATTGTCTGGGGACCTAGCATACCACAAAATACTCAAGTCCCCCAGACGACCCCTGGAAGTAGTGCTCAACCTAGTCAAAATCCAACACCCCTAATGGATGCATATTTTGGAAATACTGGGTCTCCAATGGGAATTTTTCTGGGTACAACCAATGATCTACTTTCGCACCCAGAAAAGATTTGTCCCTGATATGAGCACTTAGGCTCCTGAACCACAGAAGAGCATCCATAGGCATACAAAGATGCCATGAACTGACACTGGATCTAACAACAAGACATTGTGACGCATATGTTTCCTCTGTTCCTGGGATAAAATGAGCTGAACTAGTACCTTAACCTTACTGCCAACTCCATCAATAGTTGGCAGGACATGGAGGACACCTTCCTAGCTAGATTTTACATACATGTGGACCCAACATGGTCCCAAAACTAGTTCATTTGTTTCAAAAAGGAACTGAATGAGCCCCTTGTAGCATTCAACCACTGGTTCCAACACACTTTGAAGTGGTGCACGGGTCCCTTCATCCCATTCATGGATGTGACTATCCAAACCTATCTCAACATGATGGACCCCTTCATTGCCACTCTCCTCTACAGAATTACTATCCCCAGTGATCAGGATACTTTGGTGAAGGTTTACAACCTAGCCTTGTAATTATCCTGTGGTCTTAACAAATCCTTGGGTGGGATCGGGCAGAGCATGCCATTTAATATGATACACAGTGGAACTTCATATGTTGGGGGATACAACCCCAATCAGGCAATGGGTGCCCCCACGATGGCCATGAATCCCCCACCACCGCTGATAGACCAGCAGGCCTGGTATGTGTATCCATCTCAAACCTAGACAACACCAGCTCTAGAATCTTTCCCCTGGAACTAGCCACAGCAAATGCAACAACCATAGACACAACCGCTCAGAGTGCCTTTCTTTCAGTCATCTATGGCTAGAGGATTTTTGCCCTCGACTTTGGCAAATGCTTTCACTTTCCTAGGAAACCAACAACAATAGCCATCACACTGTGATGCAAATACCCAGTTGACTGTCGAGGTTGAATCCCTCTAGAGAATGTTGTCTACACTGACTATGGACATGGGTCAACTAAAGGTAGGGTCCTTTGCACCCCACAACACCAATTCCCAGAGAGGGAATATTTTATCCGACCAATGAAACAACAATGTCGGATGAAGAAACTATAACAGGCCTCATCCCAATCAACAACAATGGAATAATAATGCTAGTACCAGAGGTCCACCTCAGAACCAAAACACCAATCAGGGTGGCACTGGACCTTCCCATTTCACACCAATCGTAGACTTCCAGCCCATGACCAACTAGTGTAGATTGCAAGACACAGGCTCTCATAATGAGGTAAACTGTGCCAACTGGAGAAAGTCATCATGATTTCTCAGTTGGAAAGACAACAAGCTTCTGATCCTACTCCCCAAGAGCCTCCTATATAAGAGCCCACTCACGATGCATTTTCCTATGAGACCATATTTTTGGAGTAGGTAGAGAAGACAAAGAGGAACCCAAACTACAGGGGTTCTTTGACGAATCTATTTTGGCCTTTGAGACCAATGCCTTCACCAGCCCACGAACTCCCTACAACACTTAGAGTCAGGCTGGTAAAGGACCAATTTACATGTTTGCACCTCCCAAAGACACTCCTCCTCAGGAAAACATGAATGATTGGTTGGTCCTCCCAAAAGGCCCTAGCTCTAACCAAGCCAAGGACCCAACTTAGGGAAGCCACCACTTCCTAGGAGGAAGGTTTGACATCGCGAAGGCATTAGAACAGACCACCACCTCCATGACCTTGATGGAGGTTTCACTTAACTATCCTAAGTAGAAGAAGTCTCTTCTTAAGCTCTTGGGAAACCTAGAAGCCGTCAGTCACCCACCCAAGACTGTATCTTTTGAGGATGCCAACCTGGTTGTCTTCCAGGGAAACACTGAATATCCTCCCTTCTTTCTAGGCTAGAACATACAAGGAAAGAATATACACAATTTCCTAGTAGATTTCAAGGCTTCAGTAAATATCATGCCTTTATCCATATGCCATAAGCTCAGATTCTGCCCCACCCCATCTAATGGTGCAGTAATCCAAATAGACAAGATTGCTGTAAAAATGGTGGGTGAACTGAAGAATGTCTAGATTCAACTCATCTAGGACCCCAGGATAGCCAACACAATTGACATCCAAGTGGTGGACATTCCAGAGACTTATGGGATGTTACTAAGTCACAATTGGTCCAAGTCCCTGAACAGATACTTCTCGACCAACTTTTCCCACTTGTGGCTCCCCTGGGAAGGAGAATCTAACCAGATCCAGGTTGAAAGTGAGCCCCAGATGAGACATGCCCTCACTAAAGTTAGGAGGGTGAATGAATTCCTCTTCTCTAAGACTTCCCCAGGGGTGTTTCAACCCCTTGAAATCTTAACATTCAATTTCAACCTAGGGGAAGAACCCATAGTTTTGTAGAGAACCCAGGACCTAGAAGAAAAATTGAGGGTTGAGGTTAACTCTTAGGGTGCCGCAACAACCCCCACCACACTCTTTTCTGACACTTGGTGCCAGGTGCACTACCAAAAACATTTTGAGCTGGAGTGTGAGCCTTGCCTTACCACTACTATCTGACACATCAATGCCCTCTAGAAGAAAGAATATAGAGTCGATTCCTTGGGACCCAGTGCTTCTACTAGCATAACCTTTTCAGTGCCATTTGTCTGGGAATCCCAATTAAAAGTTCTTCTGGAGACAAACCTCACCTGCATACTATCATCACCAGAGGAAACTCCTCCCAACCCTCCTAAAAATAATCCAAAGATCACTTCATCTTCCCAGCCCCAAATGACAAACGATGACTTGTGGACCCTTAACTTCGACCAGTCTCGATCCAAACAAGGTTGTGGGGCCAGAGTGGAATTAATCAACCCATGGAGAAAATCCTTCCTCACATCCTATAGGTTGTAGTTCAACTACATGAATAATGTTATAGGGTATGAGGCTTTGGTCCTCAGACTCCTATTTGCACTAAGGAAAGGAATCACTCACCTCTGGGCCCTGGGTGATTCGAAGTTGATTGTTAAGAAGGTCTGGAGTCAATACACCTATCATGATAAAAGGCTGGCTACATATCACAATTGGGCATGGAGCCTTATTGAGGATTTTGATGCCTTTGGCATTGATCTTATTCCCTGGAGACAGAACTATGTCCCAGATGCCCTTTCCATTTTTGTCAGCACACTTGAGCCCATGGTTGGCTCATGACTCTAGAGATTCTATGTTGAGATGATCCCCACCCCGTCCATTCTAGACAATGTCAGCCATTTTTAGGTTTTTGAGGAAAATCAACATATCCTAGCCTTCATGGTTAATGTTGGTGTTTTTGAGGACCACATAGTGGAAGAAAGAGATCACGATGATACTGGGTAGGGTGATGAAGATGATGGGATCATGGACTTACCAACAAACACCATCCCTAAGGGTATGGTCACACTTGAATGAATCTTGAACTCGGATACTTAGGGCTAGGAAAAGATATCATCCTCCTCTAAGGGAGGAAAATTTGAGAAAATAAACATTGGCCAGCCCAGTGAAGATAAAATGATACACATTGGCACCTTCTGCTCCCCTACGAAGAAGGAGGAGATTCTCGCGGTTCTCTGAGAATACATTGATGTGATCACATGAGGGTATGTATATTTGAAGACCTATGATACATCCATCATGACCCATACTATCCCACTCAAATCAGATGCTAAACCTTTCCAGCAAAAGCAATGACTGGTCAAGCCTTTGATCAAACCTATGATTTATCAGGAGGTCTAAAAACTACTTTCGAATTGGATAATCTTTTTGATCTGGAATACTATATGGGTTGCTAACCTAGTCCCTATGAGGAAGAAGAGCGAAAAAATCCACCTTTGCATGGATTTTCAAAATTTAAACAAAGCCTCCAAGAAAGACAATCACCCTCTCCCCTCGTTGGATGAGGTATTGCAAATCGTTAACAGATCGCAAATGATGTCTTTCTTGGATGGGTACTTTAGGTATAACCAGGTCATGGTTAAATATGAGGCTAGAGACAAAAAAAAATTTACCACTAAGTGGGGAATGTTTTCCTACCAAAGAATTCCCTTTGGCTTGATTAACACAGGGGCTACATTTCAAAAGGCTATGGACATTGCGTTCGAGGGCCTTATGAACTGGTGTATAAACATATACATAGATGATTTGACCATCTTTTCCCAGGAAGGGCATGATCATTCTTCCCACCTCACCCAGATTTCCCAGAGCTGTCACCGGTATGGAATATTCCTCAACCCTAAAAAATGCATATTTGGGGTCACTGAAGGGAAATTGCTCATGCATATTGTCTCTGAGAAGGGTATATCCATTGACCTTGAGAGAGTTGAAGTGCTGCTAAACCTAAAAATGCCCGGCATCAAGAAGGAAATGAGGTCTTTCTTTGGAAAGATCAACTTTGTCTGACCGTTCATCACTAGATTCACCAAGATTGTAAAACCACTCAAGAAGATCATGAAGAAAGATACTAAAATTGAGTGGAGCCCTAAAGAAAAGCATACATTTGCCCAGATTAAACAAATGATAATGGAGGCACCGGTTTTGGCTAGTCTGAACTATTCCCTCCCTTTTTATATATATTCCTTTGCTTTGCCACATTCTGTTATGGTAGTATTGACCCAGAAGGTTGAAGGGGAAGAACAACCAATGACTTTCATGAGCTCCACCTTTAAGAATGTCAAAGTCCAGCATTCACCTTTGGAAAAGCAGGCCTTTGCTCTTGTTTGCGTCATGAAGAAATTCCAACATTATATTCTCTAGAGCAAGGTGCATGCTATCATCTTGGACCAGGCAGTAAAGTCTCTGCTAATGTAGAGTGAGTTGGGTGAGAGACAGGGGACATGGATGGCCATCCTCCAAGAATATGATTTGGAAATGCAACCCATGAATATAGTCCAAGGCCAAGGACTATGTAGAGCAATGGTAGAGGAGACTCCCCACATTGAATGTCATACATATACAGTGGATTACATCACTCAGGATCCATGGTACATAGACCTGGTGTACCTATTGTTGAATAACAGGTGCCCGGAGGGATTTCCCTCAAATAAACATCGTGCCCTACGGTTGAAAAGCACACACTTCATGATAAAGAATGCCACACTTTTTCACAGGAACTATGAGGGAGTGTACCTCTGGTGCATCGATAGGGTTCAAGCTACAAAGATGATCGAATAATTCCATGGGCAGTTTGGAACTGGGCATGGCTCAACTGATGCCACAACCCATCAGATCCTCTAGGCCAAATACTATTGGCCTTGTATCTTTAAAGATGTCTACACTCACATGAGGAAGTACCATACTTGCCAAGCAACGACACATTGTAAGTGGAACTCGGCCATGCCTTTACACCCAGTCTTCGAAACTAGACCCTTTGCCAATGGGTATTTGATTTTATCAGGGAAATCAACCCCAACTCATCTACAAACCACTAGTACATTCTATCTACTATCGATTATTACACCCGGTGGTCTGAAGAAATTCCTTGTAAAAATAATATAGCAAATGTAGTTATAAAATTCTTGGAAGAAAACATCGTCACAAGATTTGGAATGCCCTTTGCTATAGTATGTGACAATGGTCTGAAATTTTCTTTGGTGCAATTTCTTGAATGGACCTATGACAGGAAGATCACTCTAAAGTTCTCCAGCAACTATTACCCCCAAGGGAATGGTGTGGCTAAATCAACTAACAAAAATTTGCTGAAAGTGATCAAACACCTATTAGAATAGAATCCCTAGGACTGGCACCAAAAGTTGAGATTCACCCTTTGGGAAGATCGTATTCAAATTAAGGCTGCCTTGGGGACATTCCCAATCCATCTAGTTTAATATGGCCAGAATCTATTATTCCCCATTAACTTGCAAATCCCCATTTTACAGTTCATGTAGAAATTCAGCAACTGGGACAATATCCTAGAGGTTCGGCTCCTAAATCTGGTGTGGATGGAAGAACAAAGAGATGTGGCCCTTGAACATTTTGCACATCACCAAGCAGTAGTGAAATGATGGTTTGATTGGAGAGCGTAGTATAAGGCCTTTCAGATTTTAGACATGGTCCTCTTGTGGGATAAGGCCCAGGAAAAGAAAGGAAAGCACACCAAATTCTAATGGCTCTGGCTCAGACCGTATTTGATCTTAGAGATCTATGGGGAAAACACCTATTGCCTCAGCACCATGACTAGAGAAGCCATTCCATTTCTCATCAATGGATAGTTTCTCAAGTATTATTTCAAAAGAGGTAGGTTGTCTAGCTATATGTAAATTTGCTCGCTTATAAATATTTCTTTCCCAGTGCCCTATTGGGGGTGCCTTGTAAATAGCTTTGTTGGCTATCCTCTGGGACCTCCCCTTTCTTTTTTTTTTTTTTTTTGTCTTTGTTCTTTCTTTTCCGGGTCCCCATCATTCTACTCCCCTTTTTGTAGACCGATATGCTTCGCATAACATCTAGTCTCTAGGATGGTACCTTTTACATTATGGTGAGCTCAAAATCTATTGTTAGCATGGTAGAATTGGTCCAGTCTCTAGAGTTATTTTTTAAGTTGGGTAATAGGCTATGATTAATTTTCATCAGGTTCATCCCTGGAAGTTTGGAAATCAGTTAAATCAAAATCAAAGGAACAAGTAATCAGACACACCGAGAGTAGATCGGTCGCACTAGTTTGTTGGCCCAAGTCTGAAAAACATTTAAATTCTTCCCGGGTCTGGAGTTTTTATTCCTTATTTAGAAAATTGAAGTGGATGGAAGGGTGAAAGAAGTACCAGTGTTAAATTTAGCTAAGCTTAAGCTAAATGGTGAAAGGAGTACGGCCCTCCCATCCATAAAAGAATAAAATGATAAGGAAAGAAAAAAATGGAGAAACTCAGGTACCTGGGAGAAACAAGCGAAATTGATGACTTTGGTTTGATATATCTATTGCCTCTTCTCTGTCTCTCCTAGAGGTCATCGGCTTGATTTTCTTTCAAAGCACACACTTCATAATTGACAAAAGAACATGGATTGTACCATGTATGGGACATATTTTATCAAACGCTTCCCCTTGCAAGCGGGATGCTCCAAATAATTATTGGTTCTAGTCTTGCTAACTAGAGATTCCGTGGTTCTCAAATGTGCTAAGGCATTTGTCCCAGATAGTCACCATTTTTTATGCCCTGCATACCTGTCCCCACATTTTGCAAGAAAAATGTTGGGTCCCCTCTTTTTTCTTTGGCTCTTGCCTTGTTTTCTTTGTTTTTATTTGTTTCCTCCTCCGGGGTTTTCCCTCCCGTGAGGTTTGTTTCCTTTCTTCTTTTTTCTTTTGTGTCCCCAGGACCCAGTCCCAGAGTTTATTGTTCTTTCCAAAAGTTAATTCTAGACTCCGAGATTCTCTTCCATGATGTCTTCTCCTCGCAAGAAGATATGGTTGCATGAAATCCCTAGGCTTGGAGTTCAAAGGTTCGCCTATTCCAAAGTTTGTGGAGGAAGAGGTAACTTTCTTTTACCTTGGGTATAAATAGAAATTACCTGCCACTTTTATAGTTACCACTATTAAAAACACTTGTGCATTCAGAGTGATTCTTAGGTGACTAAACTACGATTAAGTTGTGAATTACTCTATGCTTAGTGGGTTATTACAGTTGATTTGAGGGGCCTATTCATGATTGTTTGAAGGTAGAACCTTTTACAGGAGTTCTCTTGGTGTGCTTCTTCCCTACTATTATTTGGACTTATAGGTACATTCTCTGGTTCCTGCCTTTGCTCTTTCTAGTTTTGCAGTTTCTATTTCATGTTTTTGCTTTTGGGTTTGCCTCCCATTGGTGGGTTGGCAATGCCAGAGGGTTGTCTGCCCTCTGTGTAGTTGTAAGCTAGTGTTAATAATGTATATGGTCTTAGGGTAGTTCATGTATGTATGTAAATGTTGTTCAAATCTATAAAAATCTTTTAAATGCTATATTTTTTATGTATATATGTTTCAGCCTTTGGCCTTCTATTTTTTATGTATATATCTTGTATATCCTTCCAAGTTGATGAGTTCCTCATGCTTTATCATGTGTTATCACTCGCCAGACCAAGTTCATCAAGATGGAGTCGCCACAGTTCAAACTCAGCACCTCACTGGTTCGAGCCATGGTAGCTTTCTCTCCCCTCCATCACATCACCTTAATGGCAGGATTAATTTCCCATGAGTGGGCATTCATACCATGTCCCATCTAGCATTTATTTTACCCCATGTCAGCCCACTTGTCACCATTAAAGCTTTTATTTTTCCTGTCACCTATGTGCCAACCCACATTAGCTGAGTACAGTTCCCCTCTAGTCACGTCGACATAGCAACAGCTAGTTTATCCAGACCATCCTACCTCCGGGTCCCAAGCAATCCCTAGTCCTGCATTTCCCCTTGTCATTTGGTTCAATTTCCCTTAGAGACTTATTCTTGTCTATTGCAAGTATTCTGGGACTTTTTGGTGTATGCTAACACTTGTTGAATAGGCACAGGGTGGTGACGATTTCCCTAGAGTTCTAATATTCTTTTATATGTATCACATTCTAACGATTCTCCGGTCTTGCAGGTTGCAGATAAGTTGATCAAAGATGTCTAAAGTAACCACCCCTCCTTCCAACCTAGAGTGCCTACCACTTCCACCCAAGTGGCCACCAAAATAATGGCTGAAAGGTTGTTAGCAAAGCTTCCCTTAACCTCCAAATATCTGAAGGAGGGTTCCCTTATGGGATCAAAGATAGAGTCCAGGGTTCAAGAAATAATAGACACAGGACCTAGACCTTGGGCAGAAATGCAATGCTTGATTCAAGCCATTTACAAGTTGAAGGCCACTAGAGACAATCTGGCCACTCAATTAGCCACCTCTGGCATCTTTAAGGTAGCAAACTTCTCTTGTTCGGTGTAATCGCCAGAGTTAATATTCCAGCTGGAAAAATTATACAATGCACCAAATCAGACTATCTTACTTTTGGATCCCCAGCCACAATAGTACCCATCAACAATCGTCACCCTGGACGCAACAAATTTCACCTCAGGGCTAGGGATCCCACAGTCAATGGTCTATTATCCGAAATTGGGTCAAAATGGTGTAGGAGTTTGAGGATGTTGCCCTTATCTCCCAACAACATCTCAATAGCCACTGGCTGAAAATCTCAAAGAGGGATTGCAGGAGGATGAAGTTGGAAATTCCCTGTGGGGAGTTCAAAGAGTCCATTTAGGTAGGCATTGTGTTCTTATGCAAGATCTTCAGATTACCCCATGCCTGGGATTTCTCAACGTGGATGTACTACTTTCTATACTGCATCACCACTCGTAGTTAGACCTTCAACTGGGTGGCCCTCATATTCAATCACATGGATAAACAACTAAAGGGCGTCATCCATAATTCCAAATTTTACATGATATCATATGTGCTATGGGAACTAGCGCAACAAAGACCAGCTTTTCCAAGTTTGGAAATAGTTGGAGAACTTGGAAACGGGTCTGGCCAGGTAACACCATGAGACCATTATCCCAAAGTTTAATGGGAACTCAGTTTCTTAAATTTCTGTCAGGTAAATGACGCTTTCATTTACCACAACATCCTAACACTTACTCGGGATTCTGGGTACTGACTGTCATAGGTGACAATGAATCTGGTCAGCACCAATGGCCACTACTTTATTCAATTCCAACACCACACCTACATTCGAGTGACCAGCTTCTCCAGGAAGCCCCATCTTCTTCCTTGGTATTGCAGGGATAGAATAATTCTTTTAGATTTTTGCTAGAAGATGATGGATATGCATGCCTTCTTTACATTAAAGAAGGTCATCAATGTCCCATTCCCATTCTCATGCGGGAATTATACATGCATCCTCGCTGCAGCCTGGGAGGTAGATAGTGAATTGAAAAAATTGGGGCCGGTGGAATTCCACCACGCCCAAAGAACTATGATCCTCTTGGAAAAATCACCACAGAATTTATTCGGGCATCCCCACCACATGAAGTAGACATTGAATATTTTTGGGCGGATTGCCAAGACAGTTTTGATCTCCAGGCCTGACAGAATTCACGGATGACCAAAGGGCTCATGAAAGCACTTGACCTCTGGAATTTTCTGAAGGGTTTCTTAGATGATGGGCCACTAGAGGACCGAGCATACAAGGGATAGGGGCTAGGTAAGATAGATCTCCCTCCGGTGGACTGGGACACCCCTAAAGACCTAACAATTGAAGGGGTATGTCACCCTATTTAAGAAGTAAGTCACTGATATTTTTCCCGGGTGTGCCCCAAGAGCACCCGAAAGAAACCAATGGCTCGTAAGGCCACTCCCTCTTCAGCCCATGCCAGAGCTTCTTTGTCTTCCATGGTCAATGAAGAAAGCATGAGCAAAGGAAAAGAGAAAGAGGACACTCTGACCAAGGTGCCTCCCCAAGTTCCCACCCTTCTAGTGGCCTCCTTGTAGCTCCAATGGCATCTACTCGCTCGACAGGATCCCCATCGTTGGCTACAATGATGACTAGACAGACTTTCACTGAGGTGGAGTCCTCCAACATTATGGATACTGGGGTTCCACTGGAAAGAAAGAATAAGAAGAAGGTGACCACTACACCGAGCATAGCCACCAGTCCCGGTATGTCAGATGTGCCCCCAGTGAATGTCAGTTCAGACTCTCCTGAACTGGAAGATATTTTTGACTCCTCGCCCCCGCATGATGAATTTGATGACACTTTCTTGGTGGAGGAGCTCATGGACCTTCAACAAGGTATAAGTCATGCGGTGGAGGAAATTGGTGCTCAGGATAGGGAGGAGGCCCTGTAGAAAAGGAAATCCTGGAAGAAGAGGATATATAAGAACAAGAGGCCTAAGAGGAGGCACACGAGGAGCCCAAGAAGGAGAAGATACCAGTCTAGGAGACCAAAGACACACCAAGGAAACCCTCAGATGAGCAACTGATGGTCGGGGAACCCAGGCCCATAGGATCAACCATACCCTCGATCATCACACTCCAAATGCCTTTGGTTACTCTGGGTAAACAAGTGCCCCGGAGCACATTTGGTGAGGTAGTGACGATGGCCACTCTATTAAACTTTGGCCAGAGACCCCACACACCCCCAAAGGATATTCTGGTGGAGGTAAATGTTCCAACTGATGAGGTCGATGAATCCCAAGAGCAGTAGCAGTAGATTGGTCAAGAGTCCCTGAACAATGAAAATGCAGAATTAGCTAATGCCAGGAGGGACGAGGAGGTCCCCAAAAATACAGGCAATATTGAGACTAGAGAAAAGGTTCTAGATAGTACAATAGAAGATGCTAGCATGGTAGGAAATATAGAAGGTTCTGGAGAACAAGAAAAGGAACAAGGAAAAGAAAAGGAACCAAGACAAGAGAAGGAGAAAGAGCCTAAAGATAATGTACATTTGGGGAACATATCACCAGATTCTAAAAGGAATCCCGATGAATAGGTCTTAGCAGCGAATCTACCCAGCCACCCCAATGGCTGGCCAAGTCAAGGAAAAGAAAGGCCCCAGTGGTAGCATCAGGTGCTACACTCTCATTGGCCGAAATGATGGCTAGAAATGCAAAGGCCCAAAAACCTAAGAAAGCATGAACATTCCATACTCTCCAGACTGGTCTAATAGGTAGCATAGTTGTGACTATCGCAACACCCCCACGAGGATCACATGTAGCTGCTATAAGGCCAGAAGATTATAACATAACAAAAGTGGCACTGGGGAGGAGAGAAAAGCAAGGTGAATTAGACTTGCTAAGGGAGGCCACAAAAGCAATAGAGGCCAGATACGTCAAGCAGGGCCAAAAGATAAAGGAGGAAAGAGAGACTAATGTTCATCTATTGGTCCTCTCAAATTTGGAACAAATTTGGAGTGACCATGTTAAATTTTTAGATACGCAAAGTGAATACCCTTAAAATTTTATGTGAGAAGGTTCAGTTTGAATGCTTGTAAGAGTACCCGGATGATTTTCATGACGTACCAATTGAGAAGAAGGTTCAATAACTTCCATTTGGCATATGCAGTGGGTTCCAACTCCTAAGTTCCAAATATGACATGTTTATGCAGTAGTCATTTTGAGGGGGTCACCTAATTCTGCATTTTGCTAAAGTGTCATTTTGTTGTCTGAGGCCTAGTTTGTTTCTAAATATCTTGCACCCTGTTGAGTTTCTTGAGCCATCACTTTGGGAATGTGTTACATGTATATCAAAGAGTTTTTGTTTTAGATCCCAGATCATGATTTATCCATTTGAGCAATTTACCAGTCTGATTCTGTTGGCACTTTGTTAAATTTCCAAAAGTTGTTGAATGCAGATTTCTGAATACCTTATTTTGAAGGCATGCATCTTTGATCAAACACATAGGTATGACATCATGGTGTGTTCCTAGGTATTGTAATCATGGAAATGAACCAATATTTCCAGTTTGCAGATCCTTATGAAATCAGATGTCAAGTTTTCTAGAACCATTCTGTTAGTGAATAATTTTGATTTCCTGAGTATTCAAGCGTAGAATTGCTAAGTTGTCCACTTTGAGGTCTTGAAAATCTATACCTGGGTGAAAATTTTGGATAATTGAGCTGTCCCTCATATTGAAAACATAAGAATGAACTCCTTTGAATATTTCCAGATTTTGATCAATCCAGTTGATCACTTTGCTTCACTGTTTCCAAATTTAGTTTCTACTTTTTCAATGTGTTAAAATTCAGAAATGTGTTAGGATGCTAATTTTGTAGTTTGGTGTCAGTTGAATGGTTTGTTTTCAGAGGAAGTTAATTGAGGATTCCTGTTCTACATATGACATTCAATCAGGCTCCAAAGGTTGAAATTCTGAAGGATCTATTTGATGGGTTTGTAAATTCAGTATCAAAGGTGTTTTATGCAGTTGACAGTGCAAAACAAAATTAAGTTTTCAAAATGGTCATTTTGCAAGAGTGATAACTTGTTGTCTGAGTGAGATTTTTAGGAACCGATCATGGCATCTTTCTTATTGCATATGAACATACTATTTGACCTAATGATGAAATTTCAAAGCTTGTTTCAATGATTTTTGCAGTGGTCAATCTGAAGGAGATTTATGTTGTTTCAGCATTTGCACATACACATTTTTCTGAAAGGCTAAGTTTGCACTATTATATCTTGCGCCTGAGGATGAATCTGGAAAGACCTTGTTGCATGTGTATTCAATGGTAATGAATGAATCTTTTTGCTGAATGCTAGAGTCAGATTACTTGTTTTAGTAAATTTTTGAGACCAGTTCCGAAAGCCAGTTGCCATTTGAAGGTTCAGTTTGCACAGGTGATTGCAAAGTTTCTTGTTTGATGTCTTGAGATAATTGGCATAGTATTTTCTATTAGAGATTTGATTCTAAACAGTTGATTGATTGTATGTTTGTCATTAACGACAACATATAATACACAATAGTACTTCTGTATGTACTTATCCATATGATGACATGAAGACCAATGTGGATAGATACATATTGTTGACATGTTTACTATGCTATGTTCATACACAGACTCAGATATGATGTTTCAATAAAGATATGTAATTCTTTTATTGAAAGTTACAGTTCTGGAGGATTAACGGTTTAAAGCCGACGTATGTAACGTGTTAATTGAGTTGCGCGTATCTCCTACATATGCATGTGTATATTCATGATAAGTTATAAGTTGTTATTAATCTAAATGTGCTAAATGTGTTTCAAGAAGATTACAATGTTATGGTCAAATTGGTGAAGCCAACTTAGTGAAGCGACGTGTCTGTTCAACATTGACTTGCGCAGTTGTAATTATACTTGCGCGCTTAGTAGAGCTGACAAGGATGTTATAAAGAGTTGTCCAACAAGTCCCATGATCTCATAATTGGAGTATGTATTTATACAAGGTCATTTATGATAAGAAAAGTTGTGAAAGCCAAAGATTGACAAGCAGAGCAGAGTGCTGATACAACAAAGCTATATTTATCATATGTTGATAATATAGATGTTTATGTTGAAGCATTCAGAAAACTGATTAGATTGCTATATTGCTTTACAATAGGTTAAAACATCGGTGCATAAAAGGAACTGATCAGACAAGCAGTGTCACATACAATAGTTCATCCTATTGATACAGTATGTATCAAATAGTCAGAAGGTTGTAGCCTTCACAATTTGGACAGTGAGTCCTCCACCCCTAATAGGGGTATTGTAAAAGACTCCTAATAGGGTTTGACCCTTAACCAGGTCAACTATACTATTGCATTGTATTGTACAACTCCTAACAAGGTTGAAGAAAATTTTAATAGGGATTACTATAAATAGTATAGTTCTTTCTGGGTACTAATTCCCACCAGGGTTTTTACCATTTGGTTTTCCCATAACCAAATTGATGTGTTGTGTGGGTAAAAGTACAAACCTGTGTCACACTTTAACAAAGGAAGAGGACCACGACATGCAAAACTGTTGAACTTTAATGACATAAAAGTGATATCTGTGTTTAGAATTTGAAAATGATGTAAACTAATGAAATGTGTAAAATTGGATCTAGTTTATGCCTATAATTTTTTAAAATTTTTTTGAATAAGTATTGACCTATTTTTTTAATTTTTGAAGTCCATTTTTTAATTGCTCAAAAAATGCTGAAAATGTAAGGTCTAGTTCCCTCCACTTTAATATATGCAAATAATCTTTTTTTCTTCTGATTTTAGAATATGTTTTAGATAACATGTA